>MIEF01007133.1:0-122740 GCA_001870725.1 Taenia solium | reverse complement strand
ATCCCTCTCTCCCTACCCCACCCCTCCGCACTCAATCCATCTCTTTGAAATTGTCACCTAACTTCTTCAACTGCCATTCCAATCCCATGTCAATTCACGCCTCAGTGACTGTCCAAACTGTCGATGCAGAATGACGTTTATAACGACGAAATTAGGCAACGTGAACATCACTCTCGGACAAATTCAGCCCTCATCCCCTACTCCTCCCCTCCACCCACAACTTGGTGCTCAACTTTCCACTTGGATGCACATTTCTCTCGCCAGTCTCCATGGCAAAAGACCCTATTACAGTCTTTACGACGAAAAAAACACGCCTACGCCAAGTGACTACTCAGTCGAAATGGGAGGAATAATGTAGACGAGGTTTGTGTAGCACAATGCATGCCTGATAGGAGACCTCTCACTGACTACGTGGCATTTCTTCGCATCCATACCTCATTTGACTGAAGATCCAACAGCATCAACTCATTTGCTCGCCAATTCACAATCCACAGTCCCCGCGCTCCCAAAGCCATGCCAGTGGCAGCCTGTCCACGAAGAGCCTCGTTGCCCGCCAACACTGACTTCACGCGTCCAGTAGCTGCGTCAGCAACCAGGAGGCGACTGTTTCCCGTGTCCAGAAGGAGGACACTAGCACTGTCGTCTGGTGGACTTGTAATTGCAGTGGTGCCAGCGGTGGTGGCGGTGGCGGTGGCGGTGGCGGTAGTGGTGCTAGTGGTGGATGGTGTCTGAAGGCGACGCGATGGCATCATGGTGACAGCGAATGGCTGCACGAGTCCGCGACCATCTGGACCTGCAAGTGAAGGAAGCATAGAATAGCTCTTTTACTATGCTCTTCCAAATGCAGTAGTACTGACGGAACTACACTATCGATGGCTGAGTCTGCGGAGACGGGCCCAATTCTGCCTCATGCCGAAGTGCGATGTGCACACACTGCAGAGTCTTCTGTTGATCATGAGTGCCCGAAACGACACTCAGTAGACGACATTAAATCCATGTGTTCCAACCCTTCCCGACCCAACTTCTGTGCCAGTGGCATGGGGAGCTACGAAGGCCTCTCCCCAATGCGAAGAAGTAGAGGGCATGAGGTGGTCCGATGTTTCACCTTCAACCACTCAACATCCCAATCCTTCACCATGCCTGCAGTCTTCCAGGTCCTTCGTGCGTCAGTCATGAACACCTGCGATACTAACCCACGCCACTAAAAAGCTTGGAGATGATTACTTCATCTCAGATGTAAAAGCAACTATTCCACATCTTCGGGTGCTGCTTTCGCCCTCCGGCATCTCGCATCTCACGACAAGTAATTAAAAGGAGATCTATTGGGTAGCCACACCCATAACACTGTTGGCGCCTGGTTATCACTGAAAGCCAGCCTCAATCATTCTTCCTTCTTCTTCTTCTTTTTCCTGGCCTAAATATCATGGTTTCGAATTGGGCAATAGAGAGAAATGAGGGTCAGGACGGACAGGTTGGCCATCAACAGTGGAGAGCTGGAACAATGACTCCCCAGCTTTTCAATCGTGCACACTAGAGTCGATCTATCGAGATTTTGTCCGACGAGACGCTACGGGAATTTAAACAACTGGAAGATGCCTCTCAACTCTGGCTGTACTCGGGGGTAGCAAATTCATTGCTGAAAAACGACGATTCTCGATGCACACCACAATGTAGGCTGCTACTTGAAGCTTGATGTGTTGGGCAAAAGTATCTTGTAGTAGAGAATGACTCTACCCATCAGCCTGCTACGATAGGAAGTCGGAAAGGCCTTACCTAAAGAATGAGTAGGAATGAAGCATTTACACAGGAAAAATTCAGTTTGTCTTCCACCATCGATACTGAACAAATTATGGCCTTCTACTTCATGAGAAATATTTCTGGGGAGTTAAAAGTACACCTACTCCCACTTACTGGCTCGGCTCTAATCAACCACACTCCCCAAAACCGTCGGCTTTTCCAATGCAATAAACTGCTTGCAGATGAGCAACGCTCGCAAAAATAAAAGCGGTGAACACATAGAGGAAAAACAAGGGAAAATCAATTAGATTTGACCAAGTAGAGATCTCGAGTTTGTATCTTCCGACAATAAGGTCGTCATATCGTTACATTTCCCCACCACATCATGACATGTTTGAGATTCAGAAGGCAGGAAAGAATTAGAAAATGGAGAAGGAGAGGGGAGTAGGAGGTCAACTTTTTTATAGCCATCTCAACTGGCACTCCTTGGTTTTCGTGAACAATGTTGTAAGTGGCTGATAGAGAGAGCGCTCTCGAGGGAAATGGTAAATTGATTCTCTTGCCCAGTACATCACTTAGCGGTATGACAAAACGATGCTTTTCACCTCCTCATACTCTCGGATCTCTCCCTCCCTTTCTCATTAATTTCGTGGCTGTCACCCCATGCCCCTGAAGTCAAACGGTAAGAGCAGTTGATTCGCATGACAACACAGATCAAGACATACAAATCTTCCCAACTAAGAGTGTGTGAGCGATAAATGATGCAAAAAAGGCATGGGTAAATTAGTATGACAACCAAATTGTATGGTGAAGCAAGAAGGAAAATAGAAACTCCGTCCAGGCAGCATTTGTAAATGTGAATTCTGCCCAGTTCCAGTCCTCTCGCAAGAATGGGATGACAACTGAGAACATGAACCAAAATAAGACGATCACATATTTGAAAAAGTGGATCGACTAATGACTCAAGGTGGTCTAGAGCCAAGTGTCGAGGTGTCAGGCGAAGGAGAGGAGGCAATGCTGGGACGCATGCAACAAAATGTCATTCGGAGCGTAATAGAGCGAAACGAGACAGAAGAGGATCATGTTTAAGTCTACTGTCGTTAGGATAGCATGGAGACCACATTGGTGACCAGGGTTGACAAAGATGCATCGCACACCTTACTCACCCCTTTGGAAAAGAAGATATCATCCTTGACACACACCCACAGACACATTTTTGAGAAGTCAAGAACAAATCTGACACTACACACTAACTTCTCCACATCGCTTCCGCTTCCCACGTATCCTGTTCCATAATTACTCGAAGGTAACTCAAGTGCGCAAAATACGAAGAACGAAATGAAGCAACACTCGTGGCGTTGGTAACGAACCAGACTAGGAGAGAAAAGATGCACAGGTAAAACTCACCGTCCAGAAGGCTCCAACGCGGTTTCTGACGTCCATGCACGTGCAGGCTGAAGGGAGAACCACGAATGGGGCGCGAGAGGATCTGCACCACAAGAGAGTGCACACCAGGACTGAGGGCACACAGACTGACCTCGTAGGTGCCATCACCGTGGTCCACCAAACACACAGGCGCATCACGACCCTGGGCATCCTCAAAACGCACATTAATTGGATCGGTGCCTGCAGTCTGAGGCTCACCGTGGTAGTCGTAAGCCCGCACCATCACCTGCACCCGCGGAAAATAAGGAACGAATACAATCCCCCTCATCCAACGATCGTACACACAACCACATGTCGGAGTAGAAGAACAACTTCTGCTCTGTGTGATGGCAGCACTGTGGATTCCACCAACACTTCCTAATCACCGAACTTCCCACCTGTCATCGCTGATTATCGTGCTCAACTCGGCTCTCAAAGCAGACAAACTGAAATCACATCCACCAAGTGCCACCGAACTTCTACCACACGGGCGAGGTTTCCAAGTGATAGAAACGCAGCGCACATCGCCATACTGCGCCGTGTCGAGGTACTGGCGCATGCCTGTTTACAAGACCCTTGCCACGTGTCACAGGAAGTCACTGTGTACCGAGCTGCATCAAACACACCACACAAACATCTGGCGGCATCCGACACATAGGAGACGCAAAAACAAAGACTGTACTTCAGTGGTCTTTGCTACCATTCCTGCGATCAGTCAAAACAAAAAATCAACAAAACTCCCCAACTCTCTCCACCTTGCTCTCTCTCACACACCCTCATTCGCGCATTCCTGCATCCTGCTCACTCCGATTAGCGTACCTTAGCGAGTAGGTGGAGGTGAAGCTCCTCCGGCAGTTTGGCTGTGCACAGTGGTGGATAGGTGGTGCTCACAGCAATGCGACCGAAGGCTGCCAAACACCGTGCAATGTCCACAAAACCCGCTGATCCGGGTTGTGGAGGTGTTCTTTGTGCTGTTGTTGGCACCGAGTCTTCGCCACTGACTGACTGCTGCAAAGAAGGTGGTGGTGGGGAAGGAGGATTGTCGTGATAACGCAAAAAGGCGTTCTCTCGTGGCTCAGTCAGACTCGCTATCGTATCCAACTTGCCGTTCAGGTAACTGATCCCCTTCGAAATAGAACGCACGTCGATCTGTGTAAGGAGAATAAAAAAGGAGTTCAATCAAATCATCGGGAAAAAGTTAAAGGCTTCAACTTGCTTCATTTCCTGTCACTTCCAACTCTCCTTAGACCCGTGGCCGCTTAGCCCTGTGACTCCTTAATTAGTTACCAGAAGCTAAGGCTTTGACCATCGATGGAGGCAGCTACAATCTTCTGAACAATAGATATTTTTGAGTAACTTTAGCGTTTTTCAATTGACGATTCCTTTTCGTAGCATCTAATTTCCATAACAATCAGAAACAAGCTCGATAAGGTCCCACTATCGGTAAACACGAGGTGCAGACACTGAATATCCATCTCATGATCAGGGTCATACAAAGCAGAATGTAGTAACCACTCGAGTTCTAAAAGCTCAGTCAAACTTATCGTGTCACAATTTGGTACATGTCACACAATGCTAGTCAGATCACTGATCAAAACAGGGATACAATTCACCTATCATTTCTATCCAAGCTAAGAAGAGCAGGCGAAGCAGACAGACGGTTAGCTACCATGAAGGAGCATATGTTTACATGCAAATCAGTCTCTCTCTCGTGGCATAAATTAAAGCCAATGATGTCGTCTGCTGCCGTGCACAGGCCCATCCGCTTGATTATGCTCTCTCGCTTTTTTCTTTTTGGCACATTCAGAAAAATCGCTGATTTTGAACATACAATGCAGTTCACGAGGATTACGTTCAAGATCAGCGGATTCCGGTGCTCTAGTCGCCAAAATGGTCCTGACTACCACCGTTCAGATGCAGATGACTACTACTGAATTGCTTCAATTCAGATGTTGATCAGATTTGAAAAAAAGAGAAGTGCGGCAACCCGCCCCAAATGGAAAAAAGCCCCATGCCTACTTAAGCGCTGCAAATCCAGCCACAAATAACTTTTGACTCATGAAAACTACCTCTATTAACAGCTATTTATTGGCGCCTTTATAAACGTCCCCTGAAGTAGGTTGTGTTCATTTCATCGTTTCTCTCCACCTCTCTCGCTGTTCTTCCATCTCCCCCCAGCTCTCAGAGTGGCTCAAATTGCCATCAAAACGGTGGCTTCCTCACCAATAAGCACCGACCCATTGAACCAACGAAAGTGACACTAAACAAACAACAGCAGTAGCCGTTGATCAAAACAAATTTCTAGTGGAGTTTGGGCGGGATTGCGAGGTGGAAAAAGGTCAGGAAGCTGAAGCAGAAAACCTACTTGAAAGTACGTACACACGCACAAGCACGAAGAAGTTGAAAGAAGAAGAAGAAGGAGGGGAATTGATTTTGCTAACCGTTTATTCGGCAAATGTGACTGTGACTATGATGGTGGTGGTGGTGGTGGTGGCGGTGGTGGTGGTGGTGGTGGTGCCTGGAGCAGTCACACATTCCCCTCATGTACCTCAAGAGGCATGCATGAGCGAAAGAGACTTGGAGGGGAGAAGGAGATCGGCAGTCGCACAACTTGTCACCCCATCTTCGTCACACCGTTACGGCATTGCCTGCTGCATTGAATCATGCATGCATTGCTCATGAAAGGTTGCGGGTACGAGTAATAATTCCCCCTCAGTCATCCGTGATTGGCTACAACAGGTAGATGTCAACTGCACACACACACACACACCACACAGAAATGCACTTATTCCTCCACTTCCGAAAGGCTGAGTTCACAGCAATGCAAAGGGAGAGGATGTGGCGAGCATTGACTCCGCCTTAAACTGGCAAAAATTTGCCACATTCGATTGCACGTTTCGTATGCATCTCATTATCTGTGCATCTTTGCCGTAGAGGATTTTTCTTCAGTGAAGGACTAACCTCAGACATTTCGAGAAGTTGGACCAAGTCAATGATACTCTGTTGACTTGATGGAGGCAAAGTGCGCATTCTGCTGGATGTTTGCATCCTCTTTCAAACCACTATATGTGCACAAGCTTTTGAAACACAAAACAGACCCCATAGAAGGCGCAGCTGTCGGAGATGCCTCACCACAGTTACACTTGACCTGATGTACTTAGTAATGAATATTTTTTCAACCAAGAGAGTAAGAATATAAAGGTAGGTTAAAGAAGGGAGCCTTTGAAGCTTACTTCCAATTGAATGAATTCTAGCCGTTGGGAAATAGTATATCCTCAATAGTTCCAAAAAATGGCACTACAAACACAAAACGAATGACATTGAACATGAAGACCTTTCGTTGATTCTGCCTACTCCCCACTACCCACAGTGTCCCAAAAGTTCCAACATTGACGAAGGTAATTGTAGGCAGTGATTGCCCTTGATCACTTCCAATGGATCCGCCCTGATGGGAGGGGGGCGGGTTGAAAGTATCAGAAAGCTTCGTTTCCGTCATTTGTGACTGGCTTATCGGCATGAGTAAAAGAAATGCGATCACCACTAATAAAAATGGGTCGAGTTAGAAAAGGGCCAGTGCTTTCACCTGCAAATACCGCTTCTTGAGTGGTTTCATTTGACCTGCTCATTTTTGACCATAATTTGACAGCTCACAGCCTCAGTACGTGTGGCTTAAGGGCCGACAGTCTTTCCACGAGAGGTGGTAATACCGCACAACGCGTTGTTCCAGTACCAAAACACCTCTCCACAGTACGCCAATGACGAGGGTAGTAAAATAAATAATGCCTGAATGACTCAGATTCATACCAGATAAACGGCTTGTCAGGAAGGTATCAACTTAACGGTGGCATAAGTGTCTAGCGTAAGTCTACCAGAAGTTGGTGCAGAGTGTAAACATTTTTTGTAGGTGCACATTGGTTTTGCAGCTTCCTTTACAAATGATCCCATTGACTACCTCTGTCCCGTCTGTCTCAGGATGAGAACTGTTTCATGCACATGTTCCGGACGGACAGAGTAGGTAGATCTAAGCTGTAAATGCTGTTTCATCTTCAGTATGCAGCATGGGGTGAATAAATCCAAAGGTTCGCACACAGTGCGTGATCAACAGAGAGCAAAATGGTGGTTTGGAAATGAGTAGACCCACACTAGCGATATCTAATGACAATCAAAAATGGAGTGCGCCAAAGCTGTAAGGGTAGTTTAAGCACCCTTAGCAATGTTGACAAGTCTCTGGTTGCCTAAGTCACCCGAAGTCTAATGCGTCCAGTGGATCTAGCTTTACTTGGGGAATCAATGAAGAAGAATGAGGGTAAGGATGAGGAGGGGGAGTTTGACGTACCAGACTATTGAGCCGATCACACTGCTCGCGTACCAGACTGCGTTCGGACTCGATGAGAGCCAATTGGTCCTCCAGCGCGCGTCGCTTCTCCTCACTTATACGTCGAATGCTCTGCGTCACTTCTGCCTGCCTTCGCTCCACCAGTGCTCGTATCTCCGCGAAACTCGACTCTGCTGCCTGTGTGTGCGTGGATATGTGGAAAATCCCCAGTTAGGCTTGGTCGGAAGTCATAGATCGACAAAAAACAACTAACAAACCAGCCAACCGGAGTGGCGGACTGGACCCAACCATAAATAATGAATATTTCGCTATAACCCACGAATACCAGGTGAAGGAAGTTAGTTTATTTTCTCTCAAAGAACTACGTCCTTTTTCTCCACGATGATTCACTTCATGAAAAAATGGGTACCCTTCGCCCAAAGGTGATGACAAAGTGGGGAAAAATTACCAACCTGTGGGTATTAGCCATATTTAAGTTGTCGTAGCATTTTCGATTTTGTACCTCTGAGGTAGAGAAACACCAAAATTAACGACTATAAACACAGCGAAGATCAGAAGAAAGCACTAATCATAAGCAGTCAATCACGTTAAGACGAAAATTGACAACGCTACAGGATAAGTTGACCACCCCAAAAGGACAAAGCCATCGGTAATTTCTATGATTGCAAACGAGTAAATAGAATGAACTAAATGTGGAGATAAAGGTAGGCACATTACAGAAACCAAAGCAAAGTAGTAAGTTGTTGCAAAGCAAAAGCAGAGGAGAGGAAAGAGTAACAAAAGTACCAATCGATGTGGAGCATCATTCTGATTGGTCGGCTTTCTCGATCCAATAAAGCCAATCAATCAATAAGTCTGCCGATTCTCGAACTCGGCTAGCTGGATAGTGGAAGACAACCATGACAAGTAATGTAGGCAACCCAGCCCAATTACTAGAAGTATGAAATATGTAACACTAGAAATAAGCAAAGCTTAGCAGATAAAAAGAATGACCGATAGTAAAAGTGTAAAATTTTGTTAAGTAAATGATGGAATCGGGTAAGAGATTGTTTTTGATGTTCTATACCACCGTTTATTTTCGATGAATGCGATGACATTAGATTACGGCACGCGTCAAACTAGGCATAATCTGTAGGTGCGAGATTTTAAATGTGTCGATGACTTTGAAGTTTGTGATTTCTCCTGTGTTAAATGCTATACAAAGTATAAAGATCAAAGGTGAACCAACTGGTCAGCTCTGGTTTTAAGTAAAATTATCAAATAAATCATCTTAAGAGATGGAAACGAGAGAGAATGAGGAAAGGACAAGCAGCCACTCTCCTATTAATTGGCAAATAACAAGTTGACTGGAAAAATGTGTTTTCGTAACCGAGTTAATAGATAATCAAAAGTAGACGACATTTGTGGTAAGCAGGTAGTTGGCTGGTAAGTGAGGAGAGGATAAGAGAGGGCAAAAAGAAACAACCAGGTGCCCTCCGCGATGATTTTTCCATCATGGATGCATCTTTCTAATCTCAGCATTGCTTGACAGGAAATGTTTTCTCAACCAACTTCATCATCGTTGCAGTGGAGAATGGAAGTATGTTAGAACGAAGAGCATTCACAAGGAAGAAATCATGTATTTGGGGTGCTTGTAGTAACCCAACTACATAATACTATCACAGGTTTCGACAAACTTGTGAGAAATCTGATAAAACTTAAATCTGATCAATAAAGTCCAGGTGTAATATTGTCCACATTTACTAATTAGTAAAGTTGCCTGCGATGGAGGTATTGGGTGAGATGATCACCTTGACATTACTTTTATTAAAAACAGAGGAGTTGCACATTTCCAGGAAAATGAGACTAAAAAAGTGCTACTTTATCACTCCGAGTGATCATGCCTAGGGGAAAAAATAAAGAGTTTTGACTAACCAATCACAAAGCCGATCTACTTAACCTTCCAAATACTGTAGTGTGATTGGTAGGTATTAAGTTGCGGACACATTTTCACACCAACTTGACTACCCTCCCCCCACTCTCCACCCCTAATAAAGCTGATGTTGAAATGAGCTGCGAAAATCGGTTTATACCAAAAAACCGACCCCTAATCAGGCACCCTAAGTGGTCGGTGAACTAATCGAGCGATTTTAAACAATGCCTTGAGGAGTGGTAGCCAATTCATCAAATCTCGGCGGGTCGGTGATTAGCCAATCCACCTTTCAACCCCAGAAACGAAATAAAAGGACAGTGTTTGGATCGGAGAAATTCCTAAATAGCAATAATTTGGCGGAGACTATTTTTTAAGGCTAGCTACCGTAAAGATGAACTTTTACTTGACGCATTCAATTACAGAGACCGCAAGCAACACGCACACGTGAATGCATGGTCCATTGGTGAGAGGCCCTAAAGAGTGAATCAAAATAGTCTAAATTTTAAGTGCTCAGAAAAAAGGATGAAGCACTTTAACGAACAATGAATACGTCAAATTTTTGCCTCCCTCTCTTCACGGGTCAAAAAATGAATTAAAATAAAGCACAGATCCCTGTTATTAGGAAAAATAGCGCGATATCAGCTAAACACCGACTGCCACCGAAGTCGTAGTAAATAAAAAGATTGTCAGTTCGCCAAAGCTGTCAAGGCCGGCATGTAGATGCCGAGTTTTACATCAGAAGTGAGACAGCTTGCAACAGTACCTGTAGCTTTGAGAAGTTCCACTCTAACCTTGGCTTCAATTACCGGGGTACCCGCCTCACCCTCATCTGCGTTAATTAGAGAGCCTTTTGACATTTGAACTAGTAACACAGCCTCCACTGCAACAAATGACGGAGGCTAAATTCAACACGACCGGACGCCGCTCACATTAATCGGTAAACGAAAGGCCATAAAGCCTTGCAGATCAATGATTCCACGTGACGGCCTCCAGAGAATTGACCTATACAGTGGTAAGATTCTGCGCCTTTACTTCAAGCCCTTTTGGGGGCTGATAACCAGCCCACAGCCACATTCACATGCCTTGAAATCAACAACGAATACAGGTAAGGATGGATTCCACCTTTTCAAATGCTTTTTGCTCCTCATTTTCTTTCCCCTCTTTTCCTGCTCCTTATTCTCTACTCTAGCGACTCACCAGAATGCACTGCAGAACCCAATGCATTCACATTATTGGCCCCCTCCCTCGATGTTGCCCTCACATTTTTGAGAAGCGGTAGAATTGGTCAAGCTGGGGCACTGACAACAGGCGCCCAATGACAAGCCACCACCTTTCTCGAGAAAGCCATGATAACAAGCACACCGATTAGTGATATGGTCAAGTCTCTACGTGTCGCACTAACACCGCCTTCGTTGTCAAGCCTTCACGAAAGAGAATTGACTTCTTGACAAGCGCGCAACTTCGATGCCAGACAACTCTGGCAGGTCAATTTCCTTAGGTGTAATAAGGAAAATAGAAACCCCTCTCTCTTTTTTTTTATTCCCTACAAAATTTATGAACAATTAACAGAGAAGTTGTCACACCTAACGCATCGATAGATGTTGTGTGGTTTCACAGGAAAACATCGGGATACCGCTTGACACTACTATATGAGACTGAACCCATCTGTACTGCCGAAGCTAGGAAGCAGGAATGAAGTGACACATAAATAGGCCATACCCACCCTACCTTATTCACAGGGATTGCTCTCCACCAGAGCCAAAAAACTCGTGGATTCTCTCTACCAATCACCAAATTACGTTGTAGCTGTCATCAAAGGCAACACACTTTAGAGAGAAGGGAGTGGAGAGGAGAGGATGCACACAATGTGCCAACTCGTAGCTATTCAGCAACATGCAATCATGTGCTGCTTGCTCCGCCTGTCCCTTTGAGCCCTGCGTTTCCGGAGGAATCGTTCATCCACTCCCTACGAAATAACTAATCTGCATTATCGAAATATGGGTAAGCCTTACGAATTGAGAGGGAAGAAAAAAGAATGAAAAACAACTTGATGCACAGCTGAAGTGAAGCGGACGGGAAACGATGACTGGTCGGTCGGTAAAATTGTCAGCGCGCTCCTATGTGACACTGCCGCTTTTGTTTCAGTTGCATTAAATTTCCCCCACGTGACAAAGTTTGAAGTTTTTAGGCAAACAAAGGAAGAGTAGAAACAAAATCACCCGCAGCAGCTTATCTAACCAATAAAAAGGAGTAAAAAGAACAATATCTTTTCCACATTAAAATACATTTCCCTCATTCACTGTTCGTTTCAATGGTGTCATATACACAGCCATTTATGTGCCCACCGCGAGTGAATCAATTTTTCCTACGGAGGTGACATCATCCACCAGGTTTTGACGGTGTCAGCACCCTCCCACCAATGCCTGCAGCGACAAGGTCAGTGTGCAACGCATTCGTAAAAAAAGCCATACTGCGTCAAATGGTTGGGACAGACCTAGTTGGTATCAAGCAACCCGATCTGTAGGGTTAGTGCTATGCCCTACTCGTGTAACTAGTCATCACCACAATCCTCTTGCCACCAAGACAGACGTTTCCCACGATGCCACTGAAAAAAAAACCGACATGACCACTCCTGTTTTGCTCCACATTATCTTCTCTTCACCAGTCTACACTCCGCTTCGCGTGCCTTCTTAGCATTTGAAAACCATAACTTGACGTGTAAAGGATGAGGGGTGGGGCAGCACCCCCCTCCCCCTCCCCTTGCAATCCCCTCTATTCCACCCCATACACTCCTCAGTCTTGTGGCAATAACAGATCCGACATTCTTCTGCCTTTTACACGACTACCAGCAAAGGCATCCTCCCTCGCTACTCCCTTCAATCGTCTGTCTTGAAATGAGAAATGTGTCGTGCGCATGTCTCTTACCTGTACGAGGCAGAGCAATTCCACACGCAATTGCCGTTTGGCGTGCAGGAAGGCACGTCCAGCAAACAATTCCCTTACAGTCGACGATCTTCTGGGGAGAGAGTGGCGTTGCAGAAGTGTGCGCACCTGGTATGTTCTTGCGGTCGGTGATGCATGTCATACCTCAAATTATTCAGGCAGTCAGTTAATTGGCAAATAATCTACAGTGCCACTTTATAAACCGAGAGAGAACTGAAGGAGATAGCCTATTGGTATCAGTAGTGTGTCTGGCACGCTAGGGGACTTCTAACACAACTCTTCCAATTGATGCTGGTGTTAACAACGACACGAACCATTTCGATCACCTCGAAGATACGTCAAGGACCACACATCAATGAAACTGTTCGACTGAGGTTAGACACAACTGGTGGGCGTAGCAATTTGATTCACCTCAATGCCGTTTTGACGGGCAACAGAGAAGAGTGATCACAAGGACCTGCGTGATTCTTCAGCCCCCACTCTGGTGACACCGACCCCTACTCCCTCCGTGCAATGGCATCATGGAAGTTGATCGAAGTCCAGCAAAATCAGGTCCCTCCCACTCTCTGTTCACCCATGTCCCATGGTCCCACATAAATTAATTTCATAAGACAGTCTCTGTGCCGGCCAAAAAGGTCATAAATTGCTAAAGATCCGTAAGTGACGAGAGCGGGAGAGGGGTATGGCTTAATCCTCCCTGAAGGGAAGAGCAGACAGAGAGTAACCTTGTCATCGGTAAAATTTTCACAATAGAAATGGTAGATATGCCGCTTGATAGAGCGCTTAATTAAAGAGGCAGCTTTCGACTCAAAGAACGGAGGAGGGTAGTCAGGAAAGGAGGCTACTTTTCAGGGAGAATGGGAAGATAAAACAGCATTGGTGGCGCAGTTTCGTCGTGCAATTAAGACAGAAATCGCCCAAAACCCTCTTGCTCCGACAACCTGATGACTGGCTAATCAGACCATTGACTAAGTGGGGGAAGGCAGAGCCCCGATTCAGTGTTGACACTGTCCACTATGCTAGTCCGCTTATCAGTGCAAAAAGTAAACACGGATAAGTGGGGAAGAGGAAGGGATGGAAGCCTTAAAGTGATCAACTTTTCCAATCCAATCTACAACCCTCTCCCCCACTTTCAAAGGAATTAAGGCAGAAGTAGGCATCTACTTGTAGATGCTCAATCAGGCAAAGTGAAATGCCAATTAAGCTAATCAACTGTGGGCTTGAGTATTGAGACGATACTATGCCCCTCCACCCACAAAGGAGCCTACCTTTCCAACCAAACGGTAACACGATTATGCTTGTGGCCTCCAATATCACCTATATTGCAAAGTCTACGACAGCATAACCTGCAGCAGACCACAAAATGTGGTGAAAGGCGAGAAGATATGTGAATGGATGGGCGGATGTGGGTCTGCGAAGCAACCTGCTTTGGTAATTCACTTGACAACGAGGCAAAAATGCATTCAAGCATAAAACAACACCTTATTGAGAAGACATGATGTAGGTTGGTATTGAAAGTTGGGCACATTATTGGACACTAGGGAAGATAATACTTGAGCCTAGAGAGACAGCCTTCTTCTTGCAATGCACACCATCTGCACATCAATGATTTTGCAGTCCAATCTTTTTACATTTGATTAATGGCACTAGAAGAAAACAGATGCCAATACAACAACAGAGTTTCCTTTACATGCCTCTTGAAGACTGCCTCAATTCGAGATTCCTATTTCTCTCGAACGCAGCAGTCACCTTTAGCATGGTTGCTACGTTGACAGTGGCGTAGAAACGGCGTGCTTGCAGAGACCAAGTTAACTGCGAAACCTGAAAGAAGACATCTTTTCAGTGCTGACCTCACGCACGCACGCACGCACGCAAGCATGCACACACACACACAGAGAGAGAAAAAAAGAGGGAGGGAAAATCAGCAAATGGTTCCAGGGTTGACGCTCAAGTTCTAATTTACGACACAAAACCAGCACCTCTGACTCTCTTAGACCTAGAACCCAAAAGGTCAAGAAAATCCCGTACACCGATTTGTAGCACAGGTGAAATTTGAGGCAAGAGGTCAGCCACACGGATACTGATCATGGGGTTGGGAGATCGGGACACTGCCTCATGAGATCGCACGTTTTACTGCCCTACCACCAACTGGTCAATTAGCCAAGACAGCAACTCTCCCAACCAGTGATGATTTATTGCCACCTTGAGGCTGTTGCATCGTTCGCCTCGTGCCGCATCAGGACATGGTGCATAATCAAACCCTCCAACATAAAGTGTGACAGCGATACCAGAGCCTTCGGAAGCGATGCAGAGTACTACAAAGGCAACCTCTTTCCTTGCACACCCTACGCGCCTGACGTGATGAATCCGGAGGAGGAGAGAAAAGAATCGAGAGCGAACCAAAAAATGAACACCCACCTTCGACAGGTATTTGGCGATAGGAGAATGGCTGGACAACAGCTGAAGAAATGCAAACCCAAATTTAGCTCTCCTATAGGTAAAAAAGAATGCTGAAATGTGCAGTGCAGGAAAGTGAAGTCATTGTGACGCCAATTTTACATGTGTGGGGAAGAATTATGGCTGCTCATCTAACTCGTGTGTGTACGTATGCGTGTAGGTGTGAATTGGAAGGCGATCCAAATCGGACCCGAACAACTCCTCAAATTACATGGACAACCAAAAGGCACCAATCACATGACCGAATGGAGGGTTAAAGCGAGCAAAAACAGATTAGGAGCCTGGATGGAGAATTCTGATGGATGAGGGAGACGATGAAAACGGTTGCATGAACATACATGGCTTCCGGTTTCGGTGAACGGCTGCATTTCAACCGATGAATGAATAAAAAGGACATGAAGGAAATTAGCTTTGATGGAGTTATCCAAAGGCCATGCAACGCCCTCGACACCTAATCAAGCAAAGAACTCTGATGAAAGCAGAAGGCACAAGCGCTGGCTGATTCTGACACCAGGGCTGCGCAACCGACCTAGCGAAATGGAAGGGACGAAAAGACTACGGAGAGACAGGTAAGCCCTACCAAAAGGGGCGCCTCAGACGACCAAGAGATTATACAACATCTTGTCTGGATCCACTTTCCAAAACACACAGTCTTGCATTCAGCATTTATAAATTGCTCCAGAGAGGTGTACCAAAAATAGTCCCACTCTGAAGGGCATGGGAAGAAATGGGGTTGAAAATCCAAGGAGCGATGCTCTGCGAAAGAAAAAGCTAGAACGTGTGAACGAAACCGACTCACAGAGGAGTGGGGGGAGGAGAAGTGGGATTAAAAAATAACAAGATTGCCTAGATCGGAAAGGAGCCCCAGTAGCTGTGAATCCGCTCAAGAGGGTGCCAATGCAAGGGACGTAATCGGCACTAAAAGAAAGCAGGGAGTATCAAGAACGAGGAACCCCTGCCTCGAGGAATGTTTGGGAAGAACTAGTGGAATATCTAGGGAATTCCGTTTACTGGATAGTGATCCGGCTTTTCCCACCTAAGCACGATCAAATATGTAAAATTTTACCAATTATGAGGGGAAGAAGCAAAAGAAGACCTGAAGGGATCAGAACCAGTGTTCGGCTACTTACATTGCCTTTCTACCGCATAGCGAAGAGGTAGACGGAAAGGGGGATAACTTACAGCGACGCAAGCCTCAGAAGACTCCGCAAGACGCTGTAGCTCAGCGCTCACAGCCTCCTGTGCACTATTAAGCTCCTGTACACAGAGACTGGCCTTGTAGAGGAGAATCTCCGAGCAACGTTTGATAGCTACGGAGAAGCTAATAACGTTGTGGGAGAGGGCTGCACCACTGCCACCTCCATTACCACCGGCATCCACACCACTGCAAGCCTCCGTCGCGTGACCTCTACAGTAGGAAAAGGGGTGAATAGTTCAGTGACTGAGCCTACACATCGACTCAGGTGTGGAAAACAAAGCAGTAGTAACGACTTTGAGAACGACAAATTTTGACTCTTGAAGAAAACAATGGCTGGTATCAAATAGTTTGGAAAAGTTTGATTCGAATTGACCTATAGGTGATTAAGCACCTATCAGCCGATGAGCACCCGACTGCTCACACGGAAGGGGTCGATTTCTTCATCGACTTTGCATCCTGCTCCATTCAGGTGAATTTTCGTCCACGGATGGAGATGCCTAATCGCAGTTTGCGAGTGGACTGATACCTCGGCCATCAAGGTCACAAAAAACCAATATCGATGGCGTTTGTGCTGCCCAATAATAAAGTTTACGGCATTACTGGACTCGTTGGGCTTGCTAGCATTCCTGCTTGTACCTGTCCAAAATAAAAATACATTCCGCCTCACTTTCATCTTAATGCCTCAATTCTCTCAGCTCAATGGCAGTCTTCTTTATCCCCCTTATTCATGATAGTACTGGTGGAAGGAGTGTTGCACCACGAGGACGACGAGGAAACAACATTCAGTGTGTCCTTTCCTTCATAAGCACCGGCGACAGAGCATTCGCTTTAACCATCCTCAGACAACAAGAAATAGGCAAAGAAGACGAGGACTTTGCCTTTTTCTCTAGGAATTGGGAAGGACAATAGTAATGTTGATGGTAGTGGTGGTAATGAACCGACAAATCTGCCATCATTTATCTATCCTGCCTTTTTGGAGCGTTTGGACCTCACACCAGCTCACGCTGTATACGCAGTTACTTCATTCGTCCGCATTCAAATGCGCATTGAACATGCACGTCGTTGGTTTTATCTTCATGATATGATCTCTCTGCTGGAATGGCTAATAAGGACATGATAGAACACAATTGCTCCACCTTGTACTTTCTAAATCCACCATTTAACAAACGAATCACACCAAAGCCAAATGGAGATAAGAGAACGCCAGAGCTCCCATAACTCGTGGGGACATTAATTCGATCTGGATGAGGCCGTTTCGCCCTTATCACAGGGAGTGAAATGAGCTTGCACTTACATGATTCAAACGAACCGATCCAACTTAAGTTTAAAACTCAAAACCACCTAGTGCTACCACCGCGACAGTCGGGGCAGAAGATGACATCACAGGTCTCGCAGAAGAGCAGCTCCTGATTCGGATGTCGCCGACACTTGGGCACACGGTCGCGCCGCTGGCTAGCCATCAGATCGAGGAGTTGGTTGACAATGAAGGCAGGTGGGAAGGTGGCCACACCACCACTGCCTCGCGGCACCAGGATCGTCTCGCGGCAGATTGGGCAACGCATTGTCTCCTCGTCCGCCTAGCGATGGCGGTAAAAAAACCGGCTGCTAAAGCGAGCATCTCAAAAAGGCCGAGAGTGCAGAATCATGGTGAGGCAAGTGAAGTTATTTAAGGTGTGTGGCCCATTCCTTCACTCAGAAAATCGATGTCTCTGACGCATATACTCAGGAGTAGAGACACCGAGGTGAAAAGCATCAGAGATGCCTCTCCCACATATAAAAAGTGGTTCTGCACTAAGAGGAGTCACCAAGGTAATAAGACGGCCACACAAGAGAGGGGTGATATAGTTTACAAGTGGGCTATTGAGTACTGTGAGGCTGTAACGTTCACCCTCCCAGCCACAACAGCCGTATTGATAACAATCTTAAAAAAACTGCCTTAGGCATGCTAGAACCGCATAAAACGCACGAGCCAAAAATGTCTTAAACAAACTAAATGGCAATAATGGTGATAACAGCGAAGAAGAGGGGGCGAAGGAATGGAGAGAAAACCTCACGTTCTTGACAATCATGAAACTTTGCTCACGGCTGGGCGACATGTCAATTCAAAATTAAAGCGATAAGAAAATTTTTTATCAACTGGAAGGAGAGGACCGTAGTTGTCACCTCCGCGTTATGCGATAAATTCGTCAATTTTTTTACAGATAACTTGGCGATTGATTAGGGAAAACATGAACATGTCATTGGTTTGTCCTTAAACGGTCCACCCATGCGGTTTATCACTTTATCTCCAAAAAGATCGTATCTACATTCTGTTTGTCATGCGTTGCAGGTACAATCTTTCCGTAGGAAGGTCTTGCAGGCAAGACAAACTGGTCAGGGAGAAGATACTTCCATTTTCCGTGTTGAAGAACAACAACACGGAACGAGGCCTCGTGAGAAAGTCTGTGTTCTAGCATATGTCGGCCCAAACGGGATGGAGAGAGGCTGGATAGGATGGTATGGGGAATACTTTACACCTCATCAGCCGTCTCCTCAAGTTGTTCCTACCGTACTCCTCCAAGTGATTACGACCTTGGCAGTAGCCCTGGACAATCAGGCGCGAAACAAACAAAAGTGAGGCAGACGGAGGTGACTAATGCCACGTTTCTGTTTTATTGCCTAACAAAGGCAATGGATGTTATAAAAGCGGAAAGGCTTGGGATGGTTTGTAGTAGCGATTGAATGAACAAAACCTTGATTATTTCCAAGATGTTAAAAACCACGTAAGGAGTTAAACTGAAGAAGAGGGATTATTTCTAGACCAAGCGCTGCCAGAACCTCAAAGTCGGTAAACTACTGAGAGGGGTCTTGCGATCGGGTGCTACCTTCAATAATGAGGACGCAGAGAGTAAATTGGCAGTCAACTCCAACCCTTTAGAGAGAGGAGTCAACTTCTTCTATGCTCACATATCAGATTAAAGTATTGATAAAAAGAGGGAAGGTGTTGGAGGGGAGGAAAGTGGGTACGGAAGACGAATTGTATTGGGAAGTAGATTAAACAGGGCAGAGCATGCAGTGTTGCGCCCATAGACGAAGTCACCTTGCCCTTCCTTTTCACAGTGACCCCGTTGAACTTATACAGAACCTCATGCACATACCATGCCGACAGTGACATAGATCTAATGATTACCCAGCTTGTAAGAAAAAAAGACCAGAGAGGCTAGAATTTAGGTGAGTGAGTAGTGACGGGAAGGGTAGGAAGAAGGGAGGGTGTGCATAACGTACCTCACAGTCGTCTGTTGATTTCTGAAAATGAATGATGGCAGGGTGAAATACATGCAGTTTGGCAATGCACCTGCAGCACACCCATTGTTGTCACATCTTTACGAAGGAGATCACCAAAAGTATCACTACAGCTAAGTTCCACGATATGCGTTGCATAACTCTTCTTCATAAACCAAACGAGAAGGTGGAGAAAGCACTCCCAGCCGAATAATGGACATTTCAGCTCACAGGCTAAAAAAGAGAGGATGAACTGACACACCACCCGGTGAGTGCTACAACTAGTGACACGAAATAGATCACCCGAAGATCGTCCTTAAGGAAAAGTCAGGAAACCGGCTGAACTGGCGGCATGAGATTCATCACGGAGTGAGCAGACGTTTGAATCACAGACGAATCACAAAGAAGCCTAATTGCAAGGTCAGTTACAGTTTTCACCTTCCTTTTTATCAGAATAAAGCCATTAGCACCTCAAACACTTTCCTCCCCATTTTTAGCAAAAAATGGCATTATTTAAAAAAAAGCAAAAAGCACGAATCCGAGAAAGAGCGATTCAATTAAGAGAGGGAGAAGAGATAGAAAGAGGAAGAAAGAAAGGCAAGGAATTCAGCGTAAGAGACATTTTTGAGGATTTCAAGGTCATACTACTGTATGATGGCTATGAAGTTGTAAAAACTTGGCCTACTGTGAGAACTAGGCATTCAAGGTGCCCTGCTTTGGCAAGTACATCGCACGCAGCAGTAAGGGAGGTGATTGTTCTGATGCGTTTAAGGGTGGAGGAGAAAGAAAACAAACATAGAGCATGAAAGCGTATTTTAAGTGGGAAGGATCAGGATAGGTGAGGAGGAGGAGGAGGAAATAATCACACACTAAGATACGAGAAGAGTTATATTTCACACTTCATAAACATGTTAGTTGTTATCTGTGCAAACCGTCAAAGTGAGAAACGCTTTTGCTTTGTTAGCTTGCCAAAAATTGATGAGTCGAGTCAGTTGTTTGTACGGAATCAAAGGTCATGCAATCCAATGACTGTTGCACCAGGTTAAGAAAATCACAGTCAGTGCATAGAATAAATAATGAGAACTGAGCACTTAAGAAGAACCTAGAAGTACAAGATTAATGACACAATATGTAAGTAAACTTACAAAAGACGAAAGAGGAGCAGGAAAGCGTGGTGATTTCAGCCCTGAGAAGAATTTTCGATAAATATTAGACCGAACCAAAAGGCCGTTTTTAAAAGAGGAGAAAAGGAATGCCTCCAAAATGCCTTTATCGAGAAGTCAGTTAGAAAATGTGCGAAGGGAGAGCAAAAGAAAGGAGTTTGAAGGAATTTAAATCACATTGTCGACGCAAAGCCAGGAGAGACGTGTGAAATAACAAAAGAGGATTGCTACCTTGGAGTAAGCATGGGAGAAATGAAGGGTTAAGTTAATCAACCACGGTGGAATCAAGTTCCAAATGTTGGAAAATTTTATAAGATGGAATCCTTATTTACGTAAAAGAGAGGCTTTAAGAAAAATGAGTGAGAAAGAGAGTTACACCGGTGTAATAAATACTGCATTTTTAAAGCTGGTGGACAGCCGAGCGGTGAATCACACTACCCCTTCACCCTAGGCCATCTTTAGCAGTTCGAAGCGCTCCAAAAGAGAGGCATAAAATTGGCGAATGAGTGGGTGAAGTGGTGAGGCAGTGTAGCTTCTAACGAAACTGGGGTGGAATGATGACCCCTTAAAAGGTGCCGATGTGAAACGACAGAAATAAAGATGCAGGATAATTATTGTGCTGAATCACAGTTTCCACGATCAGCCTGTCTGCTTCCTAGCTGTTCGCCTTTTCGTCCCTCAAAGTCGAGGTGATAAAGCGTTGGAAGAGGGAATATTCTGGGAGAAAGCACTGGGATGAGTTTTGCTCTTCCCTTTTGCCCAAATCTAGGCTCTAGTATATAATTGTGCTTCAGGGGAAAGGTATGCGAACAATAGGATGAGTGGGTGATTAGACCAGTTATTCAAGGTAGAATAGCCTTAAATGGATGTGAGAACTAATCAAAGGAGCGACATGCCCTACGAGATGTAAAAAATACCTTTTCAAACTGATGGTGAATCAAACTATACTATTTGCCTAACCAATAAATCTCCTCCCCAACGGTTCCCAATAGTACCTCACAAACCAAGGAGTGACGGTTTTTTGAAAGTTCCCAGTAGAAAAGAGACGAACAAACCTGGGTCTCGAGGATACGTTCCAGACAGGTGCGGCAGACGGTATGGGAGCAGGGCAGCAGCTTAGCAGAATGAGCGGCCGAGTCGTAGCCAGAGAGACAGGTGCCGCAGGTGAGAAAGCTCTCTGAAAAGTCCTCCACATTGATCATCATCGTTTCCACCAGGCGCGAGGACATCTTAAAAAAACAATTCCACTGAAATTTAACAGCGCTCTAAGCAAAAGAGACGGTACAGGTACATGAATGATAAGTAGATTTATTCTGTTGGTATGCAGAATGAGGAAAGCGAGCTAGGAGCCAGATGGAGAGGGAGGAGGGAAGGAGAGTAAAGGCGCTTCGATTCAAATAGAAATGACATGCGGTAAGCACTATGCGCACACTTACGGGAGTAAAGATCATTTTTTGTGATTTGGCTCTTTACAATGCTGCAACTGAAAGTGTAAAGTAGACCGCTTTACATCCATTCAGGCTGAAGGTGGACTTATGAAACATTAGAGATTAGAAACCCAATAAAATAAAACAGAATGCTCAGCGAGACTGTGGTCACCCTACGATTTAAAGACGGTGACTCACAGCGGCATCGGAAGATAGTAGTGTCTTATGTGCCTAGTAATTTAGCCAAATTTTATATAAGTGATCCACAATTAAAGCGCTTCTGGCATTCTCCAACTTCAAAAATATCTTGAGATATACTGTAAATTGGTGAAAAAATTGTTGGGTAACGGAAAATAATAACACTCCTCATTCGATTTTGACCCATTCTTAAGGGCAAGTAGATAAGCTGATAAGCAATGGAATAAAGATTTACAAAGGAGCCAAATCTAGTATGGTGCTCTCTAACGCTGAAGTCCCTAAATGCAGCAGGAAATATAATCAAGGACAACAACAAATAAAAAAAACTTGGTGTTTACATAAAAGCGTACCCTTGCAAAAAGCTTGAAATACCAGGTCGAGGAGATATGGAAGAGTTAAGATACCCAAAAGGTAAGTAACACACACCTTTGTTTCGTTTTAACTTGTACTCATCACAAGACAACTCTAAAGCGGAGGGCCTGGCAAGAACCCACAAGCAACCCCGCAGTAGCTACCGCCCAATGATTGGTGAAGTGAAGGTCATTTTCGCTAGCTCATTCATTTTAAGCATGTTTTGTAAGAGGCTTTTGTGAATGGAATTCGTGAAAAATTTTCCTCAAATATGATAATACGTGTAAGTATTTATAGTTAGGACTAAAAATTTGGTCAATAAATAAAAGGTGTTGCAAATTTGTTGCTTGTTGTCGTGACATATGGTTTTCAAAGCGAAAAAAGCTGCTGGTCATAAAGATTCGTTAATGATCAAAAATTTTTTCTCCCTTATTTTTGTATCTTAGCAATAGGCAAGATTGGGCATGTTTCAAAGTAAGTTCATATTATGATAAGTCTTGGAGCTTGGTTAAATAAATCTAATTAGTGCAAAATCAGCGCTTATCTAGAGGATAAGTCCTCTTTCTTTCGAAACTCCTAAGTAGTAAAGCGGTTCCATAATCTAATTGAATTTTTATCCAACATATCAGTTCTATAAACTCCACACGCTGTGCTTTAGAGACTTGAGCATTGGACCAAACTTGCGCTGTCAACGCTCTTTAGTGCTTGGCACACATTCAGTGCATGGCAGTGATAATAGTTGTGAAAATCGAAAATCGAGCCAAAGATGCCGCTGCCCGTTCTTCCTTCCCTCATACATCCTCTCTATCTCAGGAACGGGGTATGGCTTTTCTCATTGCCTCGGACAGCAGTGCAACTGGTGAAATTGGGGGACTCGGATGCAGTCAACATCGCTGGTAAAGTTGTGACCTCCAGCTGGTCTTATAAATAAATTGAAATTCAAAACTAAGCCAAATTTTTTCATTTAATTTTGATGGCGTGATGGAATGAGGCGGCTCTCTAGCGGTTGCAGACATCGGTGTATGCTGTGCAGGAATGAGGAATGACACAGATCAAGTCGTTACGGAACCATTAAAGGTGTGAATGGCAAAATAACCAGAGGTAAGCTGGAATGCTTTCGACCACAATTTCCCCAAGGTTGGCGCCATTTAATACCTTCCTTTCTACTGGTTCACCAGCACCAACTAAGACAACAACGGGATCGAACGTCCCTTTGCCATAGTCGAGACGCCACCCTACAATAATATCTGAATGGACGATTGACACCACTGCCGAGATACGTGAGAGAACTAAGGAGGCCACCTCAACGCGATCAATGGCATATCAAATTCAGTCATTTGCGTTTCTGCTGTGCCTTCGGTGTGTAAAAGAGGAACTAACACAGCCGTCACGACCCCAAACACCGCCGTACTCTACGAATGGACACCAAATCTGTCAATTCCACTACACCTAACCTCCTCAAGCCCTCCACGTAAGTAACTACAACCAAACCAGTCCCAAATTATTCTCCAACCAAAATCCGACCACTTTGAGACCTAGGCCGTCAGTTACAGCTTCTGTCTACTGGCAGGTTTAAACTCATCGAGGTGCCAATAGCTTTCACCGGGTTTCGAGTCAATCTCCCAATGTGGCTCATTCCCGAGTCGGACCAAAATCCTCCACCAGAAAAGAATCACTTAGGGCAGATGAGAAAGCACTAGTGTCGGATTTTTAAAACAACGCAAGAATAATGAACACGATGACAAACGTCTTACAGATTCATTTACCTGCCAAGGTTTAGATAAACCACTAAGTGTATGAATCGAAGGCAGTGACAACTTCACTGATGACATACAATCGCTTCAATAAACGAACATAATAAAACAGTTATTGCAAAAAAACACGAATACCGAGAAACTAGAATAGTAAGTCCCTGTAAAAGATGGTTGCGGCCAACAAGATGTTCAAGATCACGAAGCCAATAGCGACAATAAGAGGGAACTTTGTTCGGCGCTGTTGTTCCCCTACTATTTTTGTGCGGACGTTTGAATGATTGACGATGGTGGGAGCAGTATCCCCGGCCCCAAAATTGTGCCTTTGATGCACATCGGCATCCCCACCTTCATCCTCCTCATGGGAGCTACTTTCACTGGTTTCACTAATATCGTACAAATAAATGGTGGCTAAGAACAACCTACTTTTTCGGATATTCGGCACCAGCTACAAATTTATGGTCTGGTTAAACAAATTCGGACTTACGATTTAGAAGTTTAAATAGCTTTCTCCTCATTAGTTCTCTAACCGCATCATCTACAGAATAAAAATCGAGAAAAGATGATACCTGTAATTGGGGGCGGAGCATAACCGTTTTTCTCTAACTGCTCCCGCAAATCATCATCTGATAAACTCTCGAGCAGAGAGACGTCCATTACCAGCACGCCAAACCGCAAACGCGAATGTGGGAACTTGAGCCAGTTGGAAGACGGGGCTAATTCGAAGTGTACCGACTAATCATATTGTGCACGGTGTGTGAGGCCAACACTATCAATCTCAAGCTCTATTTTTGTTAAGACTATAAAATCTCGCCAAATGTTAGGGCCGAGCACGATTGTCGTAATGACAGACGTATGCAGAGGAAGATGAACGAATACATTTTCTGCCTTTTCTAAACTGAACTTAAACTTATGCCATATGTCAGGACGGGTGACTTTAGCTTCAAAATTAATTTTCTCTTTAGTTCCTTTAAAAAAGCTACTTAAATTAATACATCATGATGGCTTTTCCCTATTTCCTAAATTCGTCAGAACTTTCCGTTTACACCTATTTAGTCTAGAGAGTCCCATTAAAACATCGTGAATTAGCCTTTTTGCCGATGGTAATGTTAGTTTTAATCTATCTAGTGTCCTAGTAACCACATACAGTTCATTTAAAATGGCGTCTTTCATAGTTATTTTAGCGTTGGTCAACTTACTGGGCATAATTATATTGCTGGAAACTTCTATTACCAGTTCTAAAAGTAGCGGATAGTTGTCAGCCTGGTGCTAGTGTTATCAGCCACATATGCTTACATCTTAGGGAGCTCGAAAGTGCAATATCGTTAAATGTAAATTATTATGTGGTTTATGATATTCACACCTCTCCTACGAAGATAAAATGGTGCAACGTCATACATTCACATGGTAAAGGTGCAAAGATAGGCAATCCTTCGGTGCCTCTGTCCGATATCTATCTCTTAATCGCAAATCCACCTCTTCTATTTTTCTCATTCGATGAGAGCCTATCCTATCATGTCCGCATTCTATGCATGTTCCAAAAAAGCATAGACACTCGAAATTTTAAATCTGCCTAGATTATTAGCCTTTTATCATTGTTTGACTGCCTAACGTTTGCAACAAATTATGCGGCACTTTACACCATGAATCCATTGATCTTCATGATTTGTGCACCGAAAACCAGGCTTAAGATAATGTAGTGACTTTCTCTTTTTGACGCTTCGTTTTTTGAAACCTTAATCATATGTTCGGTAAAATACCTAGTTTTTGTTTTGAGATGGATGACGAGGAAGACTTTTTACGAGTACAAGAGGAAGGACTAAAAACTGACTTTCAGGATTTGAAAGCCCAAATTGAGGAGAATGAAATTATTCACGGCATTCCCTCAAAAGGAATGAGGTAGCTGAGATTTGTTTTTTTCGGTTTACTTTTTACTCTTTTAAGCTCCATCTACATTCCACGAGATCCGGAGCACTTTCGACGCAGGCGCAAGCTTATTCTACAACGAACTCTGCAAGTTACCTCACCCATGGAACTGGTTGTTCAGGCTGACCAGATGGTCGCTGATCAGGAAACTTGTAAGAAAGGCGAATTCAATGCCACGACAATCCCTCCTCTTCTACTTCAGGTAATCGTCTTAATGTACTATTTTTTCAGTACTTTTTGGATAGAATGAGTGAGATTGTGAGTGCAAAGCATCTGCTCATGTTACGGTGGAAACGCTACTGCTTAGGCACCATGAAAGTGGAGAGGGTCTATAAAGACTATCTTCTTGTCACCGAGTAAGTTGGTGCACAGTTCGTGACACTGCATCTTCACAGACGTTTAACAGAGGAATACTTGGAATGCAGTTCCCGAGCTCATCGATTATCCGTGGCAGATGAAGCTTTGTTAGCTGGAAATGATACAGGTCTGGAGGAGGTTGAATTTGATGACTTTTTGATCTACTGGAGGGCGATTATTATTAAGCTGCAATCACAGACTTACTTTAACCAGCTTATCCAAGTACTTCTGACGTCAGGTATTACCCTAATCTTTCAATTTAGCTCATTAAATGGTTTCCATATGGCCATCGTGAAGGCTTTAAACAAGATCTCTTGGTAGGTCTTTCTTCCTCATACCAATGTGAGATACTCAGAAACAGCCCTACCACCTATCACACTATGAAGAGGATGGTGGTATCCGGCAGATGCTAAACCTTGTTTTAGAGAAAGGTCCTGCAACTGTCCGTGCTGCGCTAGCCAATGGAGTGAGCAGCAGCACTAGCGAAGATGGTGGCGAACCAAATGAAGGTGCTGTGGAGGCTCCTGTTTCCGCTGTCCCTACCACTGCCGCCTCCGTGGCAGAAACTGAGAAAGACACCGACACGGACGAGGCTGCAGGTGAAGCAAGCGCTACTCCTGCCTCTGGTGCTCCTAGTAAATTAAGCAACTCGGAGAGTAACGATGGTATGAGTCAACGAGCGGAGGAGTCGATGGTTCACACTGGTGGCACAGCCAGCTCACAGGATGGTACTGCTCCACCTCCACCTAACCCTCCCAAATCTTCCGCCGTTTCGTCTACCACTATCGGTACCTCGGCAACAGGAGCTGTAGCGACATCAGCAGCAGCAGCAACACCAGCGTCTTCGCGTGGATCAAAAAAGCGCGGACAGACAATGGCTGGAGATATTGAGTTGGGCGCAATTGATCAGGCATTTCGATTCTCCGA
Source organism: Taenia solium (assembly GCA_001870725.1). NCBI lineage: Eukaryota > Metazoa > Platyhelminthes > Cestoda > Cyclophyllidea > Taeniidae > Taenia > Taenia solium. Next base: position 95,371 of record MIEF01007133.1, on the reverse strand, counting down.
ACACGCACCTCAGCCACCCGGTGTATTTATGGCGCAGTTGGGTGGATCAGGGATCCCCTTGCCTCCCACAACAACAAATATTCAATATGCGGCTAGTGGAGGTGGTCTAGTGATAAACGAGCGATACCACGGTCTGCCTCTCCATACCAACGATCTAGCGAGTATTCGACCCCATTTGGCCATTTTTGTTAAGGCCTATGGAATCGATATTGTGAGTCGATATAAAGGGAAATTACTGCTTGCAAAAAATTTTAACGAAGACAAAAAAACATTTTTTTGTTTTGTAGAATATTCAAACGATCCGTTCGGCAGCAGATGAGATGGAGCTTTTCGCGGTGATTAATAGGAATTTTCGACGACTGTTTTTAGAGCAAGAAGAAATGCTGACCTTCAAAACTTACGACGCGACATCGGTAAGTCGCGCTATGAAAAAAGAGTTGGTAGGGAGACTTCGGTGCTGCTAATTGTAATGACGCAGTGTACCATCCCAAGTCTCCCTAACTCCGATTTTTATGTGCAGACATGAGTCAATTAACCAACAGTCTAATGTGTTATACTGGCTCACTTTCCAGGTATTTTGAACCCTTACTTCGACTAAACCCTACATTCACCTCCATTGTATAGCTGTAGAGCCTTCTCCCGTGACGAAGGAGCAGTGGATGTGGAAATGATATTATTCCCCTACTTTACAGCAATAGATAATTATGATAAGCAATCAGAACTGACCCGATGTGTCTTTTAGAGAAGCCTTAAGCCCAAGAAAATTTGATTTTTTAAAAATTCAACTAATGTAGAGTTCGTTTTAATGTTTTTATCCCAATAAAATGAAGATTTGATGAGTAAACCAGCATACCATGCTCGATGTCATTTATAGAATAGCCTGGAGCGCTGGGGCTTGGATTCGCCCTCGCATGCAGTGAAAAAACCCGCCAACTGGCTACCGTTTATAAAACTGAAGCCGAACCGAAATGCTGATTTGGTGAAGAGCATGATGGAACTGCGTTGTGCGGGTAATGTAGACGAGGTCCTCCGCTCATTGGCTGCCTTTCTGAAGATCAAAAAGCCTGAGGTGGGCTCACAAGTTGGCTGACATCGAGGTTTCGCATTTGTTCATCTGGTTAAAAGTAGCGCCTCATCAATGTACGTTTAGGAGTGGCTTTGAAGGCCTGAAAATGGATTGGCGTCAATCCATTTAGCCATCCATCTTGACTCAAGTACACTTATTAAACACGAATTAGGGTACTTCTGAGTTAGGGGGTCTTTTTTCCCCGAGATCCTAACAAATGCTGTGGCAAGTTAAATGGTGAAATGGTGAACAATCCAAAGTTCACTACACTACAAGAACCCAGGATTTGTCTGGATGTAAAGGAAAAAGTGGTTTTTGAAAATACACCTCTTCACAGCGTGTACAAGATGCCCTTCGTCACCACGCTATGCTGGTTCAACACCCACCAATAGTTCACGCCGCCTCTGTCGTCAGTCATCGACAAGGGATGAGTCTCAGTGAAATCTTTCGCAAGATCTTCTCAAATCCCGAGCTCTACGATGAGTAAGTCGGCCCCTTCTTTATTTGTCGAAAGGTTTGGGTAAACATTGGAATCATGAACAACTCCAAACAAGTCCATTTGGTTAGCTAATCACATTTATCGCATTTCATTGAAGAACCACCGCAAACGAAACCAAGGGCAGTGGGCGAAGTACCTACGACTTCAATAGTGCAATGCAGATGCTGGGGCTAGACGAGCAAACCGATGCAAAAGACGACTCCTCAAGTGTTCAGGGTGGATATCTATCCTTCCTCCATCTGCGGCACCTCAAAATGCGTGATGTTCAACGCACTGTACAGCAAATACTTTAAAGTTGGCATTTTAAAATGAGAGAAAATGCTTTTAGAAAAATCGGTTTGAAGTTCAGCTTTCATGATTGGAAAGTAGTAGTGTTACGGTTCTATGTCAACGAAAGTTAATTCAATGAAAATGTGATGACTCTATGTCAAACAGGCCGAATTATAATTTTATTTCGCATAAAATGGGTTACGAATGCTTGAAACTGACAGAGATCCATATTTCCACTCCCACAGAACCCCCTTTTCTCTAGTGCATTTCAGTACTCAACTACTTCCGTTCAATTGAGCGCACACTGACAATAAATGATCAGGGCTTATCGCTAAGTGGACGCGGAGCAGAACGAGTGTAAGGTCTTTTTAAATACTATGACTAACTGCCGGGCGAAATTGAACCTGATTTCACCTCTACGTTTATCCACTAGGAGTCCCCAGAACCATCGATCAGGACCGGAGCTGCCTGGCCATCAAGGTGGCAGCAATAATCTCGTCGGTCATTCCTACCTCTTCAGCACTCCACGTGATTTTAGGTAAAGCGACCCCGATTTTCGAAATTATCGGAGGAATTGAGGCAAAAACTCTTCCTGGGGTTGCAGAAATTCGGTGTCATCCTTACCTCACTTTGACCAAATACTTAACTCGGCTGCACAGCAGAACTGCTCATATAACACAAAGAAACCACCTACTTTAACTTATACGGCCTTTATTATTTTTCAAAGGAAGTCAGAATTATTTAACTTTTGATTTTCCCATGAGCTTTGCAAGTTTCTGATACTACTTAATTCCATTTAAGGCAGCTTGTAATTTCGGTAAATTAAAACTATTGATTATTAACACATTCTCGTACGTCAGTTTCCAATGGTTTGGTGTAAACCATAAGTTTTTACATTTGAAAAAAACAACACAGGATCAAAGAGAGTGAATTTATGCAGTTTGCGGATGTGGAGAATCATGACGACTTCTACTACCACAAGGACTGCCGAATCCATGTCCGTGATCAAGTTGGCTACTGGATTGTATACGATTGTGCATTGGATGACTTTAAGTAGGTTGTTTTATCTTTCCCAAGGGGTGCAAAAATTGGCTCCTCATTTTGCCATAACCTCCAAATCTATTAAAATTTCTTCTTATTTTAGTGAATTGGAGAGAAATCTCATGTTGCTGGCAACCCATTTTATACAAAAAGATAAGGCTATGCGCTCTGTCTCAAATTTTAAGCGTAAACAGGCCGTTAACGAGGTGAACGAGTTAGAAATAAAAATTTGACTGTGCTTTAGACCAATAAAAGTGAGTTTAACATTGCTAATTACGCCCATCGGGAGGTGGACCGATTTGGTGTGCTTTATGATCTCTGGACAAATGAATGTGCCTTTCAAGAGGCGAAGAAAGAGGTGAGACTTTGCTCCCCTCTCCAACTATGACTAAGAAAGCCTCGATTAGACGATCTGGACAAACTACCAATTTTTCGATTCGCCACCTCTACTCCTTCCTTCTAGCTAATGGATGTTTACATGGAAGCCTACCAACATGTCTGTTCACGGGAGAGTCGCAGGCGATTGGCTCAAGTAATGGTAGATTTGATGTACCAACGACCCCGGATTGAGCTCAACAGCACGTATTTTGTACTGGCCTACCGCTATGAATGTGCCATTCTTCGACTAAAAACAGCCATCACGAAGCACTGTCTTAATGAACAGGTGAGACTAGATAAGTCGACGGTTTCAGCACACTTAAAGAAGTGATTTATTTTCTTTTATGTTTTCAATGAAATATTTTCCTGCATAGATTCAACAACAAAGAGAATACTTTGTAAAATTGGGAACTACTAATTCAGAGGATGGGTTTCCAATCCCCTTTATCACAAATAACCTTATAAGTCCCAATTCTGATCAGTAAGTTCATTATAACTGAATCGTCTTTTAAACGACCCACCAATCAGATTCATAGGAATCAGTTAACAAACCAATGAAAATAGCCACAAAATTATCCAATTACATTTGTCTAAAGGCTAATTCTTAACCATTTTAACTTCGCCAATAAGAAGATAGAGTAAAAAGCTTTGCTTCATATTCCCTCTTCATCGAGGTAGTCTGAGGCCAGAGAGCCATTTGGTGACCCTTTTAATGCACATTTGCCACTAATCAGGCCAGCGCTAACGCCCTGCTACCTCCTGGAGTTGCAACCCTCCCTGGCAATGGCAGCCAATTTGGCTGAGGCAATGCAACAGGCAGTAAATGTGACCTTTGACATGTTGAATCCGACTCGTATGATTGATGAGTTGGTGCTGGAGAAACGCTTCTATGAAGTCCTTCACTATGAGGTGCTAAACTTAGAACCACCGGGACTCTCTTACACGCAGGCTCTGCAAAGGGATGTAAGTTGAAGAAATGTCGCAAAAACACGTGTCGTATCTGTTAAATGCAACCTGTTCTTCTTAGCTCTTCGCCAACTCCTACGTGGAGGACGCAAAACAGATGTCCAATCTGTTGCGTGAGCGGTACTTCAGCATCCAGGACGCAAATACTCGTGGAGATAAGCAGCAACGCAAGGCCTTCCTTCTTAACCATTTAGGTCAGATGCTTGATGTGGTAGTGTTGCGCCATCGTCTAATCTCCTGCCTCTGGGAGACCGAAGTGCTGGCCAAGATCTACCTACGCACTGCCATCGAAATGGGATATGATGAGTTTCATCTCTTCCTCCGGCCCCTCCAATTCGAGGCGGCCAAGTACAAGGAGGGTGTGGATGAGGCTAAACTGCCGCTCTACATTACTGCCATTCAGGATGATGACTCGGTTGTGGATAAGTACGTGGCAGTGGCTAGATTTGATCTCATTTAGTGTTGATTGGATAGTTTTCAACCGATGAGCCTTTAGGGGCGATGCAAGATATTGGGTTCTAAGCACATTGAACACTTCCTTAAGCTTGCTTGATTAGTAAGGGAGGGCATTTCTTGTCAATCTGTCATTAGGAAAATAACCTTATTAACTAAATTATTGTTACTCATGGATAAAATATCTTCTAGACTTACCAAACCCTTGTGAAATTTTGCATAAATAACGACTTGTAGGGTGAAAAAAACATGAGAATTCAGCATAAACATTTCTGTGATTAACTGATGCCGTGATTGGTTACGCCGACTTATACTTAGCGTTGATTGGCCAATGTTAAGCCAATAAAAATTGCCCATTGCATTCTTTCAATTACCTTATTAAATGTTGGTTGCCAAAACTTTTCATTGCAGCGAGAGCAAAAAAATCTCCTGCAAAGTTTGGAGATACACAGTGAAATGGAGTTAGCATTTTTGAGAATGGTTAGAAATTTTTTAGAACAGGAATTTTTCCTTTGAATTGTCACCATGGTTTTCTGCTGCACTGCTTAGAAAAGTAATTAAGGAAATATATTTTATTGTAGGGAAATCAAAGAGTAGGGAAGCAAAAATTATTTTTTTTATAAAAGTGCAGCCGATGTTTTTTTTTCTCTGGAGCATACATATAATCAATTTTTAAAATAAAAAACCGACTGGTGACTTTTGTCGCGACCTCTTTCGAAATAACCTATTGCGGTACGTAATATCCTGTCGTGACATCTTTTATTTGGCAATATGATAGATTTATTCCCTCCGCATTGCCTTTGGCTATTCATGAGTTGGATGAAACGCATGTGGGGAAATTCTCCTTCCGTGGAAAAGTTACTGTCGCTGAGGTAATCTGCAACACTTCTTTGCTCTTCCATTTTGACATTCCCAAATTTCCCATGTAATGCAACCCCATATCGCATCACAAGTCAGATATGCTTTGTGTCATCTTGAATGACCAAGAAGAGGGCATTCTTCCCAATTCTTGACATACCCATCGCCATTTCTCCTCCCTTTCCTTAAAAGGAAGGAGGAGAAGGCGGTTAATAAAGCCAAATGATTATTCGAGAAAAAGTAAGTTTGCAGTTTACGGCAAATGTGTATCAAGACAGGAAGAGGGCAATTGAGAATAAATAAATAATAAATTTTGCATTAATTTACTAGATAATTTTTTGTTTTGTAGTTGTGTGATGAACGAGGGGTAGAAAATTTGCTGGTGATTCTCAAGACACAATTAACCCATAAAAACGCTCTGATTGCAGCATTAATGTTGGCCTTTAATGCAATGCCCTCATTCTACAGTTCAACCCTCAGTGGTCGAGCTAAGTGAGTTTGCACCCATTTACTAAACCCATATGAAAGTGGAGAAAAATCTCCTTTAAGTTTGGACAAGAAAGAGTAAAGAGGCAACAGAAGTAAATACTTTCTTGGAAGGAGAGGATTCACTGCTCTGTCAACTGCTGTCAAATACATTTTGTCTAGGCGACTGCGAACGCCCTCCTTTTCCTCTTTTTATGCGGTTTGTTCGCTTTATTTAAGGAAAGGTAGAACCACCGATCAGGAGGGCACTTCCCTAGCCGAATATACAGGCTTCTCAGGTGCTCAAATGGGTCCAACCCCACTCGCATTGGAAAGGGCCTTTCATATGCCCTTTTTGGACTTTCATCCGGAAGCCTTCTTCTCTGTTCAGCTGGAAAAGGTAAAAACCGACTGAAACAATTAAAGCGGCGCAATAAATGTCACATATTTTTGTTTTCTTTGTTTTTTAATCATTGCTTATCTACTTTTGATTTAAGACTGTCTGTAGAGATCGTGTAATGAATCTATTTGCACGAAAGACCGAGACTACAGCAAAAGCCAAAAATCGTGCCAAGAATTCGTCATCTGAAAGTGAAAAACTAAAGAGGTGGGACAAATGATTCTCCTAGCTTTGCCTTACACCTTACAATTGATGTTTCCTCATGTTCTATCCTCATTTTTACCCACTAAGGGATCTCATCTCCCAGTTCTGTGATGACTATAGCCGACGGGCTCAACAGACTGCCCTACGCGGACAGATTATTGCCCTCTATACCTCCCTCATTACGGTGCTCAGAAAGGTGCCAAATATTTGGTGAGTAATATTTCCAATGGGTGGATCCATCACCTGTTCATGTGTGACCCCTTTGTAGTGCTACTTATTAGTAGTAAGCAGTAGTATGTGCTATTGAGATGAGTAGCTATTAGACAGCCATCCTGAAGTCGCAAGATTACCAAAACCTGGCTGCTTTCCAAGAAGGTGGTTCAGTTCTCGCTCATCCGTAGCACTTAAATGACCTTGACCTTATTATGGCACTTGCCAATCAGAGAGGGGGAGTTTGGAGATGCTCTAGAAAGTGGAGACTAAAAATAAAGACAAAGTTGCTTCTAAGGTTACTTGACAGCCCCAATATTTGGACTCCTATTGATGAAGTATTAGAAGTATTTCTACCAGCAAGATCACAAGATCACTTCTGATGTATTGATTCATCTTTTACTATATCAGTGAAGAGTTCTTCACCATCGGTACTATGTACGAGAAGAAGGGTCTTGACGATGACGCTGAGATGGCCAAAACGGATCCTCGAAAACTGCGTAAACGTGTACGTCGGGTGCTCTCGCTGGATGGGACACGATTCTACAACCTATGGTTCATCCCCCACTTCATTGAGGTGCTTTTTGTCTTTCGCCAACTCGACGATGAGGCAGCCACTCGGGCTCTGCGATTCATGTGTAGGGTGGCTAGTGCACTGCACGATATTGTCCACTACCTTGTGGCATTCGCTAGACTCGGTATAAACGCCTCAAGAATTTCAGCTGAACAGAGGGATCAAATTCATGCTATGGCTAGTAGGGTAGGTGATAGATCCTCTCCAAACTGCGATATGGATAGTCTCTCCATTGGTCACCACACCTTTCCCACCTCTACCTCGGTTAGACTGTGAAGACCATGGTGCATGAGTTACATCCAACCTCCTCAATGGAATACGCCAATCGCTTAGCGGCTAACGCTGCTGCAAATACTTCAACCGCCGAATTGGTAGTTGCGGGTGCAACGGAATATCTAGCCGAGATTAACGAACAGCCTGCAGCCATGGTGACCCCGGAAGGTCTTACTTTGCCCAATGGGCAGAGTCTCCTCATCGATCAGGCTGTCGGTGGGTTAGCCTTTCACAGAAGTATTCTTCGCCTCTCTTTTTTTGACTAAAGTGACAATTTGCAGGAGTTGTGATTAATCAGTAGTTTCGCCTATCCTTATTTATTTAAGTTGATTATTATGTAGCCTACTTAAATGCGGATAAATAGCCTCACTCAATGGGAATTAAGTTTGCCTCGCTTCTTCCCTCTCTAATAGGCAACTTTTCGTTCAATCATACCTTTGACATTCTCTCCATTATAGGTTAAGTATTTACTTATTTTAGAGGAAATCAGTTCGTTTGATGGGGGTCCCATGTCAAATTTGGGTAAGGCTTGGCAGGTATCCTTTGTGTGTGTGCGCTTGCGTGCCAAGTCCATACACCCTTTTACCATCTTTTAGCTCAAGAATTACGTGAAATTCAGGCTCAAATTAATATGTTGCCTGACCCACAAGATCCGGATCAAGTGGTGAAGCTGTTAAATGCTCGTCGTGAATATATGTTTCTCCTCCTAGATGTATGTCTATCCAGTGTACTCAGTGAGACTTTCCTAGCTAATGGCAATGAGGAGGCTTACCAAGTAGGTGACAACGAGCTTGGCGACAATTTTCTTTAACATTTTTTGACAGATTAGGATGGATCTGTCTAATGCCCCACCCATTTATCTCCCCCTGTTTAGGAATTGGTGGATGGAAGCCGGTTCCCTCTAGGTGAAATGAGCAATCGTTGTCAACCGAGCCTGGAGGCCCTCGAGATGCCCGTACCCGAGCCGCTAGAGCCTCAAGATGAACGGGCTCGTAAGCTCTATCCTTGGCTGTCTTTCCTCAACTCCTCTGGTCCTTTCACCATTCAGTATCCTCGGTGGACGCGGATTGAGTATAACATTCGTCTCTGTATGGCGGGTCTGAGGCGTGTGGACAAGTGAGTTCTGCAGATGTTGGCATGGCTTATCACGTATCCTCTTCATGTGGGTAAAGGATCTTCATTATCAGGGATTGGACGGGAGCGGTGGACGTACGAAAATCTTCAATCACCTTCATCATCTTCTCTTGCAAATACACCTGACAATCACCTAGAAAATAGATAATTGAGAAGGAAAAGTGAAGTGAATGAGATCCAAGGGGAGAAAAGCATTTTTAAAAATAAAGCTACTTATTTCCATTCATTTAGTAGTTTGTTCTCGAGTTGGAGTTAATCAGATAATTTAAATGCAAGCCCACTTGCAATCTTACCAGTTGAGTTCTTATTCCTCAACTCATCCTTCAAGACCAACAGTTCACGGCGAAATACTGTCATTGGTGCTGGCTCTGGAAGACGTCCTCGAGACTGGTGATGTGTTAGAGGCTGCAGCAGGTCAGCCACTACCCATCGAGGAGTACGAGAATTTGCATTACCTCCTTGGCCGCCGTTTCCGCAATAAGCGAAAGGACGTCACACAGCCGGCTCCCGCCGCCAACGCGGCTACTCTATCTGGAGTCGGTGGCGGTGCTAGTGGAGGTGGAGCAGGGACTGGTGGCGGTGTTGATGAGCCCGAGGCCAAGGATGATGAACCGGGTCAATCTCTTGTAGTCGTCTCACACCTGACACGCACTGAGAGTGCAAGTAAGGAATTGATTGGCTAGCAACTTTATGATGGTTCTTCTGCATCCTTCAGCGCGCATTCTTTTCCCAAAACTTCCCATCAGCTGGAAGAAGTCAGCTGAATAAGTGAATTATTTTCACCGCTTTCTCCTCTCCTTTTTTTAACAGCCAATGCAGAGGTCAAGCTAAGCGTTGTGGAGACACCGATGGCGGCTTATGCCCTCATCAAAAAATATCTCATCCTTCGAAAACGTGTTGAGCTGATGAAACGAGAGTGGGGCAAACGTCGTTTGGGTCTCGAGAACATCGATACTGCTGTCACCTTTAAACAGTTTACGTGGGTTTATAATTTTCGATCCACCATTAAGCTTTGATATTCTTGAAGTAAATAAAAAGTTTGACTGATATGCAGACAAGTCTACCGTCGTGAACGCCTCTTTCCTCTCCTCCGAAGCCTATCTATTCAATACAAACAACCGGAGATTTTTGCACTTGGACCTTTTCAAGAGACCGACGTGCAGATTTCTCCCAAGGGCATTCCTGAGATGGTGCTCCTGCAACGTCAGGTGAAGTCCACCTGGACAGCTATTATTAATTGCTCTTCCTCCTCTAGTTGGTGAAGCTGATTGAAGCCTTTGAAAACTACATGATTGGAGACATCAGAAAGATGTTGGTGAGGCAAATTGACCTCGTAATAAAGGAGAGAAATCGAGAAGAGGGCAACCTCCCTTTAGACCTGTGGAAAAAACCAGTAAGTCTTTCTCCTTCCCTTCTTTTCTTACCTTATCATCATCCGCTTCATCCAATTTGTAAATTAACTGAATTTGGCACTTTGAAGTCAGTTGCTAAAATACCGTGATCAATCTGTAGTCTACTTAAACACCAACATCTTAGCAGTACGTGCACCGTTAGCAAAAAGCAAAATGGCAAATAAATAGTTCCTTGAACATTCTTATCCTGACATCTACTTGTCACTAATAGAATGCGCGAATAATTATTTGAAGTCAAGTAGCCGATCAGAGCCCTAGAGGACTCTGTGGCATTGGAACTTCCTAACTAACCAAGTTATTGACTGCTTTTTCCAAGGCAATGAAAGAATCTCTAACCGTGCAACGACCTGCGTTAGTGGATGAGGTTCTCGAGAACCTACTAGACGGAGCGCGTGAGGACAAGGTGAAGAAGACCATGACATTCGACACGGAACATCTCAACAAATTCATTCAGAATGTCACCATCGGTGTGATGCGAATGCAACGAGAGGCTTATGAAAAGTAGGTGATGTGACCTCCAGTTCAACTAATGGATAAAAAGTAGACTTCGATCGAAGAAACGCCCTTTTTGCTAGAAGGCGGGAGGGAGGAGGTATGAGACATCTGCCAGAGCGGGCCCAAAAGATGTTGTTTTCACGTCTTTATAATTTTTTTTTCATTAACCTTGACCTTACAGCATTCAGTAATGCATTTGACGTGGTAATGACTAATTAGAAGGCCTGGACAGCCTGAAATGGAAACTTCTACAACTACTTCTGAGGCCATTTGCCTACCTATTCATTCCCTTCAACACTTTACTTTAAGATTTAATCAAACTCGCTTTCTTCGTTCATTGTCAGCTATGCCATGTACTACGAGAACCTGCTCAAGAATCAGCACATGCTACTCTACGCCAGGGAGCGTGAGGTAGTGAGCCTGCGCGAACAGTTGAAGCAGAAAGAGTCGGAGACTGAGGTCAATGTCCAATTCCAAATGTCTGAACAGGCTCACAATCTCCTCCTAGGTGAGATGGACTGACGCGTCATCTGTCTGCCTACTTATTTGGACATCTTATCTGACTGTCTGTCTTGCAGAGGTGACCGCACTGCGTGCTAAGTTGGCCGATAATTCTGAACAGACAGCACGCTCGGAGGCAAAGGTGCGCGATCAAGTGCGTCGAGAGTTCAGCGGCGCGATGCGCAAACTCTTCGCCCTCAGCTTCGAGCAGAAGTCACGTATCGACGAATATCGTAACCACCTCCACGCGGTCACACTGAAACGTATCTCAGAGGTGCGTGACGAGGCCGCCATGGAAATGGAGCGTATCAAGGAGAAGAGCGGCGCCAAGAGTTCTGCTGGTATGTCAACAGATTCCTTCTACGGCTTGTCGTTGTCCGGAAAACTAAAAATAATGGAGTCCTTGGACGGTATCTCCCATCCTGCCCCGTCCCATCCTTTGAAGGCATCCAAAATGTTTTACTTTTTTCTTTTATCTCGGAAAAGAGGACGAGTTGGCAGAGAGGAATCTTCGATTGTCCCGAGAAATCAATAACATTCACCAGAAGAATATCCACCTTCAACAGATGGTCTCCAGATTGAAGTCCATGAGCACCTGGAAAGAGAATACACTTCATTGCGTTTTTGAAAAACAGGTACTGTCCGCTAGATCCCGTTGTCCTGCTTCCACTGTTGGTAGGTGACAATGAAGGAGAGAATTAATACTTCATCCTTCTGATTTAACTCGAATGCTATCTTCTAAGTTCGCCTCACCAGAAAGTTATTAATAGGTCCAGAGGCATGGAAGAGGCAGGACACTAATGTTTCTCCCCTGTTCATTCATCCCAGCTGAAAGCGGTTGAGGATCAGCGAAATAAGAGCATGACCCAGGTCAGTCGCCTGGCTATGCTATCAGAGCAGCGTGTGCGAAACCTCTCCGAGGAGATGACTAAACTTCGTGAGAATCTGAGCTCAACTCACAAAGAACTGGACGACCTTCGACGTCAGTTGGATAAGGAGGTTCCTAGACCTTAAATTTGTCATTTTTCTTCGTATTTTCCTTCATCTCAGCGTTATTTTTTCCTTCTTCCCAGCTGAAAGACAAAGTCGAGAAGCGGAATATTGCAGAACGCAAAGCGGCAACCGAAAAACAGATAGCTAACATTAAACAAATGCACATTGAAAAATTGGTGAGACAAAACCTTCCCACTTTCTCTTCAAAATTTAATCAAAGAGCGTTGACATTAAATTTGACAGCGTTGACATTCTGAGACGCCCCATTATTAGAGCAGGGGGTCAGGATGCGCTAGGAGAGTCGCCTTTTTTCTTTAAAAAAATATCGCCTCAAATTTGCTAGTACCTCCAGGTGTCAGGAGACCTGCTCTGTCTCACCGAATATGCGAGCCTAACCTTTCTTTTTCATGCCCCAGCTGGGAGACATCGCAGGAAAGAATGAGCAGATAGCCGAGTTGAATGAGCAGTTGGCAGTGCACGAGAAGACAAAACGTCAGGTCATAGAGAAGGCAATGCGTGACATTGAAAACTTGAAGAAGCGTCTGGCTGATGAACGCAAGCTCAAGAAGATTGCCATACACAAAGTTGATGATCTGCTTTCTCAGGTATTGTGACTAAATTGAAGACAGTAAGTGAATTCCCACATCAGAGTAGTTATTTTGGTAGTATTGTGCAGTTTGATTTCATCTTGATCACCCCATTTCTGTGAACCAATCACAGCTCTCGCTTAACTTCACATTCCTGACCAATTGGGTGAGAGGGTCCCCTTTCACTCCTTATACTTGATTTACCGAGCCCTGTTGTGGATGGCGGAAAATGTCAAGAATGGCACATCTAACAGACGTGACTAGCAATTTTAGATAGGGGGATGTGGCTTTAGCTAAAGTGCATTTATTATTGCTTATTCGCAGGTCTACGAATACGAGACGGCTTTCGCTATTAATCAGAGTAGGTTTTTCTCCCCATCATGGCTACTTAAAATCGGAACCACATGTAATACCACTTAGCGACTCTTTTTCAGCACCCACACAAACAGGAAATACCACACTTGTCGCCACACATCTCGGTGGCACAGATCAGAAGAGTGGTGCTGGTGCCAAATTTGGCAGCATAAGATCAGCTTGCAGGAAGTACCGATCCTCCATCACTGCGGTAAGATTGACTACACGCTGTTGCTGTTTTGTAAGCAACCAACCGATCAGCCGTCTACATAATTTTCCAAAACATTATTAATGGGGGGTTTCTATTAACACCCGTATAATACCCGAAATCTCATGAATTTCCGTCCTGCTTGCTTAGTATGACGATCTGCTGAAACGGTTCAACCTTCCTTACACACCCCAGCACTACTTGGATCACAGGAGAAAGATGGTAAGTTTTTCATGGGACCATGGACTTGAGTCTAATATCTCTAAATTCTGTTCGCTCTGAGACTTCTAAGCAACAGTTGGAGCTGAAGTGCCGTAGGAAAGACACTTTAACTCGGTCTCCAGTCAGTAGCATACATCGTGATATCCAGCTGGTCACGTACAAGGACCCAAACGACCCGTAGGAGTCATTGTGTCTACTTAAATCCATAAGTAAAATCGATTTGTCCTATGCTTCTAGGTGATGGTTCCGCGGCTTCAGCAACACATGGCGCACGAAATTCTCAACGAACAACCGCCAGCGACACACGAAGAAGTTGCGGAGGCACAAAATCAGGAGGAAAAGCGAAAGTTCAACATTTAGACCCCTTGACCTTTGGAGATAGATAGCAGTTGCCTGTTAGATATTTCAGTGACACACGACAACTCTCACAAATACATTGAAAACACAGAAAAATACAGATAGAGTTCTAAACATTGCAAATTTTGCCTTGAATGCCGACCAATTGTCTTGACTGGTCACGGGGTGAGTTAGTATACGCGTCAGTGTTGAAATTACCAAATAACCCCGGTTTTAAAAAACAAACTAAAGGTGATGAATAGATCAATGGTTCTAAAAAGTTCAAAAGAAAGTGAACACAATAAGAAGACCCTCGATTTGGTGAAATCTATTAACACAGCAGGGCTGCAATAGTCCTATCCTCGGCGACCTTAATAACAAAAGCATCAAACTCACAAGGTACTGATTTCAGTCCAAAAATCACCGAAGAGAGGGAATTCCAAGGAGAGTTCAGCAAGAGAACCAGCCCCCTCACAGTGTAGAACTTTATACGGAACGACCCAAAACGAGTCCAGCATGTGTGCAAATCAGACACTCAAGTGCTTTGCGTGGATGAATGAGTGATTGTGTCAGCAACAGCATCGTCTCGGGTCTTTGGTCACGCAAAATGAGCGTTGAGAGCAAGACAATGCTGAATTTTATTCCATTTTAGTAGCGGAAAGGCGACCGATGCATCGAAACAAGATAGAGGGTGAGAAGAGGGTAGAATCATTGAAGTATGGAGGAGTAACAGAGGGACGAGGAATTGAAATATACATACAAAGGTACGCTGAGAGACGGGGAACATGAGAAGAAGCATCCATCTCGAACATTCAACGCTCAGGTGATTATTATGCTCACAGCCTTTGGACAAGGATTAAGAACATACCTTTTGATCAAGACTGCCGATTCAATGTATCAGCAAGCCTAAAATTGATACCGCAAAAGACGCAGTGAGTATTAGCTGTTCCAAGATAATCAGGTTTAGACAACTTCAAAAGGTACAAGCTAAAATAACACACCAGTCCATGGCTTCAGTGAGACCATCACCACGAACAGCCGAAGTCTTGAAAATCTGATACGTCCGATTCTTGATGGAAGTTAGACCGAGTGACGAGGCTACTTGAGCGACGGACATACAGCCATCAATGTCCTGCTTGTTGGCAAAAACAGCTAGGACAGCAGTTTTGAGTTCTTCCTCCTAAAGGTGGGAAGGATACTCGTGTGCGGGATTAGGGATAACACAAAGCCAGGTAAGGAAATGTGCAAGAACAACGTACCTCAAGCATTGAAATTAACTCCTGTCTGGAGATGCCGATTCTATCACGATCCATACTGTCCACGACGTAGATTATAGCGTCAGTATTGGCATAGTAGCAGCGCCAGTAGGGACGAATGCTTGTTTGTCCTCCCAGATCCCATACTTGGAATTTAAGGTTCTTGTAATGCACGGTTTCAACGTTGAACCCAATAGCTGAATGTGGAATATACAGATAAAATGAACAGAAGCCAACGCAAGGAGATTAAAGCGATATATATTAATGTGGGAACAAAACTCTAACTGCAAGGAAATGATAAAAAGATGCAAAACCACCAGGAAAGACCTTGGAGACAACGCATTTTAGTACACATTTGAGTCAGACTACATTAAAGATATTTTTGATCTGACATTATTACCTACTCAACGAACTCACTCGGTATAGTCGTCACAACTTCTCCAACTTGTAACTTGTACAAAATCGTCGTTTTTCCAGCACCGTCCAGCCCCAGAATGAGTATTCGTCTTTCACGGGAACCAAAAAGCCTGTAAAATGCAGACCAAATTCCGCCTAGACAACAAAATTAGGCAATACACACATACCCATTGCGGATGACGGCAGCAGGCAAAAAGTGCCCGCGACTCGGCTAGTAAACCAATCACATTTCGCATCTGAGAAGGACGCAATGATCCAGTCATTCAATCGGCCTGATTATTTTAGCGTCAGAAGAACTCATTTCACACACCAAAACTGTTTATTTTACCTTTAGAAGAGGAATCCGCCCAAATGCATTTTTTTGTAATTAACAGGCGAAAGTAGGTAGCATGGGGCTACATCATTGTAAATGATTTTGTGAATTGCTAAAAAATGAGATGTGAAGTTATTTTTTGTTGTTTCCCCATCCATGGAGTGCTACATAAGTTTCTTTATAAAGCCCTAAATCGACTACAACTCCACTTTCCATTGACGTTGTTATTATTAAATGAGTGATAGATTTATACTTTCAAATAATTTAATAAGCTACTAAAAATATCCTAGTACGGATGTGGTAATCCTAAACAAAGTACCACTGTGAGCGCATCCCCCATAAGTGAGAGAATCTGATCATTTGTAGAACCACAGACTTGAGGAGATAAATACACAGACAAATACATATTCAGTGACCTCATCTGATTTTTCGATATTTAACTTTTGTACAGGGACTAAAAGGCAAGTCGCAGAACCCGGAAACGTGCAAAGTAATTGGACCCATTCTCGTATGGAATCGCAGCTCACTTTTAACCATTTTCAATGCCCTCATCTCAATGATGTTGGAACTCTTCTACATACAGTACTTTCCCTACAACAGCTGAACAGTAGCTGATTCTTCATTTACCCCTCGCCACACCTACCACTCTTTCCTATGGGTAATCCAAACAGCAAAAATCTGAACTGTCTTGGTTCCAGAGCTACATGGAGCCCCTCGCCCTCCCAAAATTTGTCCATTTGAATCTGAAGGTGTTATAAGGCACTTATGAAGGTGCAGTCCTGTCGTAGAAGTCCATTGACGGCTGCACCAACTCGAAGAATAGTCGCGCAGGCTAAGTAATATGGCTCACACACCATGCACCTCCCAACTCTTTCAAGAGCGATATGAAAGTGCGCTGTCGGAGGGGGACTGATTGCTGACAACTTGGCGAGGCGAAATGCCATCTGCACCTCAACATCTGTTTGTTCATAAACGATCTTCGTACTACCCCATTACACAATGCAACCACAGGCAAGGCTACGCTTGTCCCGCTCACCGAGCGCTCCACTTGTTTGGGGTTCAACAACTCTTGCGGAGATAATGCTGCGACTGGGAGGTGGGTGAGGAAACACCCGCCCGGTAAAGGAGAGGGGTGACGAGTGGTGAATGGGTGAAAAGGGATGTTTTCAGACCGACAGGATCTTAAACCTCATGGGGAGGTTTGTAAACTGGAGCGATATGATGAACGTCGCCCTTTCATGGGATTAGACAATTCAGTACAAAGTACGGGGTGGAGGAAGGGAGGTAGGACTTCTGACAACAGAGCATATCCTGGAAGTGGAATACACGGAAAGCTCATGCCCTAATAAGGCAAATGACTGTGGAGAAGGTTGCTTCAACACGCAACTCACCCATCCTAAACTCGCCGTTCCCCAACCGGGTCTGCCAATGACTAAGCTGCCAGACCATTACTTATCGTTCAAAATTCACATCAGAACTACAGACTTAGGATTCACAACGGTCACCCGTAAAGGTCCATCACCCAGGGAAACAATTGCTTCGGATGCACATCCGCAATTCGTAACCGTAAAAGTAAAAGGCCAAGTTAATCCACCCGTGGCACCCATTTAATCCATCCTTCACGATGGTCCACAACAACGTGATCCATTACCACACTTTCACTATCATGCACCGCCTCAGCGCCACGACAGCAGAGGGAGCACGGAAGGACATCTAGTCACAGATCCAGTGGTCGAGGCGTCATGAATTCGTCCAAAATCGCCTCCGTAATCTGTGCCCTTCGCCGTTGATGCTGGGTCACGAGGTCGGTGAGAATGGCGATGAGCTCCTTCTTCAAATTGCCCGTCAGGAGCTCACCTGAAGTGTAGTCCTGAAGAACAAATAATTAGTCGTTATTGGATTTCCACAAAGAGGTGAAATATCGTGACTAGGAATAGCTGAGAAGTGCTCAGATATGATTATTTTCCGTGTATTCCACTTCCAGGATATGCTCTGTTGTCAGAAGTCCTACCTCCCTTCCTCCACCCCGTACTTTGTACTGAATTGTCTAATCCCATGAAAGGGCGACGTTCATCATATCGCTCCAGTTTACAAACCTCCCCATGAGGTTTAAGATCCTGTCGGTCTGAAAACATCCCTTTTCACCCATTCACCACTCGTCACCCCTCTCCTTTACCGGGCGGGTGTTTCCTCACCCACCTCCCAGTCGCAGCATTATCTCCGCAAGAGTTGTTGAACCCCAAACAAGTGGAGCGCTCGGTGAGCGGGACAAGCGTAGCCTTGCCTGTGGTTGCATTGTGTAATGGGGTAGTACGAAGATCGTTTATGAACAAACAGATGTTGAGGTGCAGATGGCATTTCGCCTCGCCAAGTTGTCAGCAATCAGTCCCCCTCCGACAGCGCACTTTCATATCGCTCTTGAAAGAGTTGGGAGGTGCATGGTGTGTGAGCCATATTACTTAGCCTGCGCGACTATTCTTCGAGTTGGTGCAGGCGCCAATGGATTGCCACATACCACAGGAGCTTTGTAATTGAACCGATCTTGGTTTGTGAAGCCGTAAATGTCCCTCCACACACATCAGATCCCGTCGATATTCGCAAATACCCTTGTAGGCGCCTCTCACCCAGCCCTGTCTGCTTGAGTAGGTCAACACCGACCACCACGTCCAGCATCACCCATCACCCATGTAACCAATGCAGCCAAGTTATCTACACCCCAGCCTAGTGTCCAGTAGTTCTCACTAGCCAGCCGTGGGCTCATTCACGCACCTCTGAGGCCCTCGTCCACCGCTTATCCAAATAAGAGCTTGATGGGCTCCGGGCAACATTAACGTGTCTTAAAACTAGAAAGTCCCCTAGGCCGAAGGGTTAGCCATGTGGGTCGGATACCTTCCCTAAGTCCCTCGATTTTGTGCGGCATCTTCTGATACCCAATTCCACACCTTCTCCCAATGCCATACAAGACATTTGGCGAGCAGGTTCCGCGGCATTGAAGCCACAGGAATCTATTAAGAGATCCAATCGGGATTTGGTGATGTGACGGTGGATTCCAAAAAAGCAAAAACGGCAGAGCACAACAGAAAGTACTTACGAAGATAAAATGCGTGCATAGCAGAAATGATGGAGGCACTTTAGCAGTGCCTCCAAATCACGCGGTAATAAAGCGAGTCACACCGGAAATCATACATTTTGTTCTTACTCGGTAGCACGTTCGCCGGCGTTGCAAAATAAACGGCAACGGAAAGAACTTAAGGTGCACCTTTACTATCCCTACCAGCATTCGAGCTTACACAAAAAAATTTTTCTCGTTCTAGTAGTGCGTACGCCATAAGACCACAAGTTGTTCCACCCCTCTCTCTCAAGCAGCCAAGTTGACCGTAGTAATACCACTACCCTTTGAAACTATCCCATGCAAGTTTTAACTACTCGGCAAAGAAAGTCGACCGACGGAGTAAGAACAAGAATGAATGGTGGGCAGATGTAAGAGCGAGATATTGCAACAATACCGAAGGTTAGTCGGCCTTTGAAGATATCTACTGTAAAACAGCATCACAAACAGCTTCAACCTCGAGTGCAATTCGCCTATTGGGGAACATGACCCGAGCATAGCATCAAAGCACCACAGCGCAGCAACAGGAAGCAGAGAGAATAAACCATGTGATGCAATGTCTTTGAGCGCAGCCCGATGGTAAAAATTCTGACTAAATGAAACGAGGCTGACCTTGCGAATCTGTTCCAACTTCCTATCGTCCTCGAGGAAGAACCGAAGGTACTGGAAGGAGACATCCACGTCACAGTTACCACCCTTGGCCCTATGTTCCTCGACTGTTGCGCCGCCACCCGAAAAGGCATACTTGTTGATCTGGAATGAGGAAAAATAAAAAGATAATCGCATGCTTAAGAAAGACCACCTTCTGGTCCCAGTGATGACAACCCCTATCACAGGGTTCTAAGAGGGACAGCTTAGCAAAGAAAACCGACATGTGGTCGATGGGTAACCAGTCAAGGAAAGGGTGGAAGGAGGGGTAAATGGCGAGGTAATTGAATAAGCAAATAGCGAAACGGGTGAGTGATCAAACAAGTCGACTAAGAATGGGCAGGGAGTGGGTTCAATGGATGGGTAGCAAAAAGTACTAAGACAAGAATGGAACGCATGGTGGATGTTTCAGAAAGAAATGACGGATGAATGAGAGATGGACAAATAACTAGCTAGAGGTGCAGGGAGGGATGACCAGCTAAGCGAATGAATGGATGACAACCTTGACGCCAAGAAATGGATGTATTCAAATTTAGATATGTAAACTAGATGGATGAATAGATCTAGGATGTGCCCAGGTAGATTGAAGAGTAGACGGGAGGAAGTGAAGCCCACCTTTGTCCTAATCTGTTTTGGTGTATCCGTAAGAAATATCGCCGAGTTGGGATCTGAAGCGCTCATCTTCGTGACACTGCCCTGCAGCGCAGGGAAGAACGTAGATAGCAGTAGAGCTGGCTTCGGCAAGCCTAGTCGTGGAGCGACATCCCGCGTCATGCGAAAGTAGGGATCCTGATCGATGGCACAAGGGATCAGACATCCCACCGACGTCTGCGCCGCCGTCGCCTTCTTCGCATCACTCTTGCTGCCTTTAACTTCTCCAATACTGTTTCGGCTAAAGATATGCGGAAAGGCGGAGGAGAAACAGGGCGCCGCCTGCACCGCTGGGAATGCGATTTTACCGATGCAGTCGTTGTCCGTAAAACCGAATATCCCACGTGCTTGGTTGAACGTAACCATGCGCTGAATGCTCACCACGGTGCGGTAGAACTCTGGACACTGCCTATATGGGAAGGGCAAACAATCACAACTCCCGTGTGTGTCAATTACACAATGTATAGAAACTGCACCGTTAGACGAGATAAGAGTTATCCATGTAAAGCATAAGCGATGGCGGTGAAGCCAACTAACACGGGGAAAAATAGGATCTCGTCTCACTCTAAAAAATGTTCTGCCTCTCTAAAGAACATCTGTGGCATAGGCCTAGGGAGCAGTTTCAGAGGGTCGGGAAAATTTGAAATTCGACAAGCACGTCATGATTCAAAAAAACAGAATAGGAGGAGGTGCTCGGTGAATTGCTTAAACTGAGAGAGCAGCTTACATTATTACAGCCCCAGGTGAAGGAGAAAAGCGCAACGCTAAGCCTGTGCCATACATAACATGAGGAATCATTCAATCATATGCGAGAGTAATATGTACAAAGTGCGTGCAGCTCACCCCATGTAAGTAAGATTGTTAAATATAAACGTCTTTCCAGGGTCGAATCCGACAGCAATAATGTCTTTGGCGTTCTCCCTCGCCAATTTGATAATCTCATCCATAGGGATATTCTTCCACAAGAACTTCTCATCATCAGTCAGTTGGATGACCAAGGGCACATTGAAAACATCTTGGATCCACTTGGTGAGAATAAATGGGATGAGGTGGCCCACGTGGAGAGAAGAAGAGGAGGGGCCACGACCAGTGTAGAGATAGAAGGGTTTGCCGCTCTCGTACATCGTCAGGATCTGCTCAAGGTCTCGGTGGGCAAAGAAGATGCCTCGGCGAAGCAGATGGTGAGGAGGTTTCCCTGTCGCCTTTTCAAAACGTTCAAGAAGAGCAGGCTCGATCATAGAGCAGCCAAATCGTTCGATCAACTTGCCATAATCGACGCCAGAATCGGAGGCCGCTTTCACATCCCATGGGGTCACGATGTCGCCGTTCTCGGCAGCCATCTTATAGAGATGCAGAAATATGTACCATAGTGACCCACAACCACATAAAAGCTTTGAAGACTATTAGCCAAGTTACTAAGTAGGTTCCAAGACGGAGAAAAGTGAAATTTGCTTTAGTGATTTGATAATAAGCAACTAAATGGCAGGAGCGTGCTTGTAGCTAAAATGCGCATTTTTCGCGCACTGAATTGGGAAGAAAGTAATCAAAAGCTGAGTACGAATAAAACAAATCAATATGAGTTTCACAACAAAAGCTGATTGAGAAAAGCAAGATTTAAGATGCAAATTCGAACCACAAAGGGGACAAGCACAAGACTTATGATGAATACAGCAAGACTAAGTCTAATAAATATAGGCTAGATATAAAGAGACGTGCGATAGCCGACACTAGACGCACAGGAAGCACGCGGACCTGCCCTGCACTCGTACGGCCGCGGCCAACTTAGATAGAACTTAAACAAACAAGACATTCTTCTTTTTTAAGTAGCAACGTACCGTTGTTTAACAAGTGCTAATAAATTTTATTATTTTGCTTTTAGAGCGATTAAAGTTGGGCTGTGGAGATGCTTCTAACAAGTGCCTGGCGCTATATTAAGGCTCGGAATAAATTTTGTCAATACTTAAAAATGCAGCGAATTTCGTACTTGTTTACGTTTTTCTGCAAATATGGTTTAAAAATAACGGTGATGTTTTGGTTCTGAATAAAATTGTTTTTGTCTAAAAGATGGTGTTAAACCAACATGATCTCTCTATTTTATTTGTTCACTTTTTGCCCACGTTCCCTAAGAAACCAAAACCAAACATACTAACACAAGAGAAACCTTCACACCCAAATCTCTCATGTTAAACCAAGGATAATAACAAAATTGTACAAAAAGAACCAAAAAATAGAGCCTGTTTACATCGAAACCCTATGAGAAGCAAAGCCTTTCAAACTGGAACCAAGTTAGGGAGGTGAGAGGGAGATAGGGGGCGGAAACGATTGCCATCTCCAGCCTTCATTTATATGTAAACTGATTGCGATTGCTCATCTCGATCATCTTTGGGGTTAGAACTGGAGATTTGGGGGAAGAGAGACGATTCCGCTGTCTCCATCAGCATTCTCTCCCTCGCCTGACCGTCTGGTGCGGCGTGAACCCGTCGCATCGTCACCACCTCGCCTGCACTGTAGACGTATGCTTCATTGTACTGCAAGCGATCTATAAAACAACGACAACAACGCACACTGCAAAACCGTCAATATTTGTTGTTGCAAGAGTGAGAAGTCATCAAACCAAATCCTGGCCATAATATCTGCCAGTAATTCGATTCAGATCCAATCTCTGCTAATTTCCACATTCAAAAGCACTCTACTTAAATATCGAATAAGTAGATGGTGCACATACCTTGCTGTTCCAATTGCCGAGCAGACTGTTGGGAGGCGAGGTGAGCCACAGTCTGGTGCTCGTGCAGGTGACTGCTTAGCGTGAAGAGATGCTGTGCCTCTTGGGAGGAGATTGAGAAGAAGGTCAACTTTCGGCCCGAGGTCAGGTGAATTATGAAACTCGCGTGCTGTGATAAGGTGGAAAGATAATACATAATGGCGATGGCTGTGTCTACCAATAACTAAAAGGGTTCATAAAAAACATTTTGAATGGGAGAAAAAGGGAGGGTATTCTGGCCCAATATTTTGTTGATTATAAATTGACAGATCACATAATGTTCCGACAAACTTTTTGTCAAAAAAAAACAGCAAAAGACATGTCGCGTGACCTCCCGGGCTCCAAAGTTTAAAAACATCAGGTAGGCTATGGAACAGAAAAGAAGAACCACAAAGGAATTGGTCGCACAACGCATTGCTGACCCGCAAAGTGTGCCTTCATTGGCGACCGGCTTAAACTGATTCTTTATCCACACTCCATGTCTCGTGGATAAATCTCAATATACCCGATCACCGCCGCAGAGACACTAAACAGAGTAATGTCGAAAGTAAACCCGAGATAGAGAGAAAGGTGACTGAGCTATGCGAGGCATTCTGACCTTCAAATAAGCTGCATACATTGTATTCCCCATGGGAGTTATGGGAGCATGTCAAACACCACATGACAGATTCTATGTATGTAAATCTGATCCCTTAAATGCGGGAAGAACCTATTTTATCAACGAACCTAATTTTCCAAATTAAGTGAATGAGTCGCCTCAACAAGGTGCGCAAATAACACGGATCACCCCATATACTCCACAAACACAACATTGCCGTGAAAATTCATAAACAAATCGACAGTTCTAGCCTTTGAAGTCGGAAATTGACTTATATTTGCCGTCAATTAAAATTGGAGGGATGTAAGCCTTTGGACGATGGCGAGTTACCGTAATTTTAGAGAAGTGGTAACAAAACGCCGAAATTTTGCCAATGAGAGAGTTCATAAAGGCAAAATAGCTTCCCAACTGTTAGTCTCATACGTATGAGGGGCGTTAACATCCAACCTCAAACTAATCACTAGCCCCAATAAAAGTGCACAAACAAGCATCAACAAGTTAAAGCACAAAGGAAGCAGAAAACGTAAGCAAGCACAAGTTTCTGATTCATAGGCCCCTCTTTCTCATCTTCGTATGTCCCAAATTTATTAGCTGTGTGACACAGCAGAGAGCACGTTCACATCGTGAATAGGCACTGCATTTTGGCCAGCACACAAAGATGAAATCGCCAGACGCAAGTAGTTACCCAGGTAGAACAAACTTTTCTTGGTGAAAGTTAACAATAAAATAAATTGGAAGACCAGTCTGAGCATTTGTCTTAATAAACCATTTTACCTTTTCGTCCTTCCGAAAGGTTATTTCCGGGACTATCTTGAATGGCGTTCCAACGCAATGCCAGCAGAAAATCACGATGGGAGATTTTTGAGTGAGCAGCAAAAATAAGTTGGATCCTTTGCACGCCTTACTAAGCGCGGATTAGCACTAACATTAGTAGCAGGGGATGAAATCTTTTGAAAAAGAAACTTGAGGGAAAATGGGGCGGACAGAGAGTTTCAGTTCTTTTTTTTAAAAATGTGTTTGTACTTGCTTTTGTGAGGCGGTGCTAGTTCGAATAGCTTGGGAAAAACATAAACAAGTTGGTAGGGACCATCGCTGAATGTCTTCAAAAGCCGTTTCACGATACCAGTCACCCTTATGGGAATGAATAAATTGACTTGATTATAAGTAATGAGATGAATGCTAATATGAACTAGTTGTTTTGCCAAGCAAACGTGCATAAATCAACTGTAGTGCTTCTGCACAACTATCGTAGCCGCTATGGCACATGCCAACTTAATTTGCGTGCGGGCATGCAAGATCCGGTCGTTAGCCCGCAGGTTCTAATGCAAACACAGAGGAGGGAAGCAAGCACGAATAATTGACACCTAAGTGTGTGTGTGTGTACGGTTGGATGTGTGGTGCTCGATCACACGCAGACACACGTGTGCAGAAAGGCGTACGTCGCGTCGACGAGAGGTGTGTGTACCGGAGTCGCACGGACCGCAAGCAAATGACTCATCCCGAAATGGTAGCGATGGTGGTGGAGCTAAGGACAAGCAAATGGCAACTGGATTTTGAGGCGTCTCAACCACCACTCATGCGACTTCATTAATCCAAGCATCAAGTAGGTAAACATTACTGGTCTTCCAGTGTCCCTCGATTAAGCCCCATATCAATAGCTACGCGATCTCCTGGTGTCCCTTACCTTAGAAGAGTGATCAATCAGAGGGTGATTGCATCCCTCTTGTGTATTATCTCAAATTTTGCGTTTGCATTTGTTGATTCTTGAGTGACTGCCTCACATTCATGCCATCTTAGCATGAAGGCTTTTTCGAGGAGGCCACTGGACCTTCTCTGCATTTGTAGTATTTTTCGTGTCGGATTTGGAGGCTAAAGAGGGCTTATGATTGCAGGTAAATAATGCATTGAGGTGTGAAATCATAATCGCATCCATATGGAAAATTTGATGAATTACCATTGCAACGATGGTGGTACACACTTCGTCAATATCTGCCACCCTTTCTATCCACCAGTTACCAGCAAGCAGCTAAACCCAGCCAGTCGTTAAGGCATGTTACTGCCCCTCGAAGAAATCGTGATGCTATTTAAAGAAGTGCTGTGAAAAAGGCGGAACTACAAGAAGCAGAAAAAGTTGACAACAATCAAACTCCAAAGCATAATGATACAAGTGACTTCATGGCAAAATCTTTCCAGTCCGTGAAGTAGGAATCGCATTTCCACCCTAGTGAGTTCGTCCGGATTGGCAGAGGTCATAATGGAGCGTAAAGAGTGCGTAAGGAAACCGCAGAAAGGCACAACAGTCGCACAGGCACTCTCTCTCTATCAAATGTCAAGCAATCGGGTGTTTGCAACTCTACTTAATTCGACCTCTTTCCAAGGCATTCGTCTCGACCAATCAGAAATGAGTCACCCAGCAACTCCCCACTTTCCTCCAACCGAAATGGAGAGTAATCACCCACACTCACACCATGTATTACTAAATCCTTTTAGTTGCTTACGCAAGGCTGCTATGCCTACGGCAATCGCGTTGTCCTGCATTAGACAATGAAAGAGTGACTCGAGATTTGCCCTATTTTAACCTCCACAAGAGTGACATAGAGTTCAGCCTATGTCCTTATGGACGCTTTCTAGCAGTATGCGAGAGTTTGAGGGGTTTGTTGCGATATGCCCTCATTTAATGGGCATTGAGTTGGTGTGCGCTAGGTCAAGCCAATGCGCACCGAACTGGGCGGACGAAAAGAACGCAAAAGAAGTGAGAAGGAAATAAACAAACAACTTAAACTGCTAAAGCATAAAGATCGCGTATATCAGAGGAGGAGACGAAGAAGCATCCTCCATCCCATCCTCATCCACCACTCCCGGTTCTTTCATGAGTCCTCCTATGTGCTGCCTTCACGACTAATTCACGAAGTTTGACTGGTCGTGAGGGCGAATTGCTGTTTGGCAGACAAACACACACATGAAGGAAGTAAGTGATGTGCGATACTGAAGTGTTGGTCCTTTGGGGATGATAGCCAAGTTAGGTTGACAATCAATAAGTAAGTATTTCTAGCGACGAGTTTTTTGCATAGGATGTAAAATAAGTAGGGAAGCCAGAGGTAATCTTTAAAACTTGTTGTCAATTTACCTATTAAAACTGTCTGTTCGGCTTCCATCGCGATGCTTTTCGCACTTACTCGATCCAACTGTCAACATGTTGCTGTTTGTTTGCATCGGTATCTTAATCCCCAGTCACTTCATCCACCGCTGCACAAATTTCCTCTTCGATAGAAAAAACAGACGGTTTTTTCTAGAAGTCATACGCATCACCAAACCACTTGCTCTTACTAGAGTACCGTGAATTCCTCAAACGCCATTCTCATCATCCATGTAGGCAGGCTTAACTGGCTCCGAAACCAAGACAAATTTGTTTCACCGCCATCGGGTCCAACCGACACTAGGTGCTATTCGATGAGGGAGAAGCGGTAGTCGCAGAGAGCCCACTAGTTACCACCGATGAAGTGACGAATATATGCCCTCCATAATGTGTGCATGTAACCGGTCTGCAGGTAACAAGAAAGCAGGACTGAAGCTACACCACCAAACAACAAACGAAGTTCTTTTTTCTGTTTTAGTTAATTTAGTAACAATTGGATTGGACTTTAAGATTTAAGATTTATTCTACTAAAACAAGTCAAATGCTTTACTTAAAAGCCCCGTCAAGCCTCAGTATGGAATGTGATTCCACGACTCTCGACTAAGACTGGGAGAATTAATGAAGAAATGCACCTGTAAGTAGCTTTACAAGCATACACAATGTTTAAATTGTTGGATCAACAGTTAACTCCCTAAGTGACTAAACGGCCTTATCTTTCTATTTGCAAATGCCGACAAAGTATTCCACCAACGGCAGGTGACGAACATCCGTGATTTTTGATCGTGCGAACGTTGTTTTCGAATCCAGCCAAAGACTTGGTAAAGCAAAGTAAACAGTGCAAATTTGGTAGCAAAGTTCCTAGTTTGTAAACTAAAGAGAGCGCAAATTTCCACCAGTTCCTCATTTTTAAGTTGTGCAAAAAACCTCAGAAAAAAAGTTGCACACACGGCGATGTGCAACAACTAAGGCACTAAATGGGGTTCGCCATTTTCTACAAAACGATTCAGTCGCAGTCCACAGTTCTACGCGAACGTCACGCGAGCCATCCATACAACAACGGAGTGAGGCGAGTGGGGAATGTTCTAATCTCAAAGTACAACAACTGCGTAGTGGAAGAGTATCAGATGATAGGTAAAAAAAATAAAACCGAAGCTTATCATAAGTCTTGAAATGCCGGTCTCCTTCCTCGCAATACTTTATGGCGACAAAAATTCTTCTAACTGGCTCCAGGTGAAAAGACTTGGCCTGCGGTTTTGGAAGAAACTGGATAAACTGTGTTTTCTAAAGGGTCTCTGTTGCACGACGAACTGAGACAATTCGCTCTAAAACATCTTCATTTGTCAGATAAAAATAGGTATTGAGGCCAGAGAATTGCGCCTTTCAACATCAACCTGTACTACAGTAGCTTTGATGCGGTATTAAATAGCCGTGATGCAACTCGTTCTATCTGTCTCCAAGACATCGAGGTGCTTACCGAAAAGAATTATGCATGTATCAAAGCAAGTGAAATGTCTGAGTATTGGTATGGAAAGAAAAAAGAGAAAATTTCATTTATAAGCACGCCAATAACGACCTTTGATCCCTGGTGTGTACACAGTCAACGTTTAAAGCCAGTGACCTCAACCAACTCACGTTAGGCTTATTTACTTCACTTGATCAGGGGAGTAAAAGTTTGGAAAAAAATTTTGCACAAAGTACTTTTCTCTAGGATATCCAAAAGCCTCACAAGACGCTATTTTGGGGGTCAGTGGGCCATGCCTACCAGCTGGAGCCTTTTGAGTGTTAGTGGAAGGGTAAAATTTTACAGAGGTCATGAACCCATTGACTAAAGATTTTCGTCCTCGTATACCTTGCTGAATTTGCCTCCTATATAAAAGTTCTGCCGATAAATTGAAGTAACCTTCCATCCATCCATAACTTTTTTGAGCATTTTGATACACGACTGTGAGAATGGAGGTTTGCTTACAAGAAACCGGCTTGGAGATGAGTGTCCACGTCACCAAGAGGAGTTGGGGCACCGTGGAACTTTCAGATTCAATGGTAAATAACTTTTCGGACCCATTTTTTTCCAACTAGAGGGTGTTAGGGGAACCAACCGATTTAGGTTGGAAAAAGTCAGACAAGATACGGGTGCTATCCAAGCCTAGGTAAGTAATACATCGCTTACCTTACGTGAGAGCTTGTCAATTTTGATCCACGGCAGACTGCTGTGATAGGCTATCCGTCTATTTTCCTCCTCCTATGGAGGAAAAGAAACGCGTTACAATCTTGTTGACATCCTGGCATCAAGGTCAACTGAAATACTAAGGGCGCGGACTTACCGAGGAAGCAACACGTGAAACCTCCCATCCCCGCCTAAACCCCAACCCATTTCTGATCTAGGCAATTCAAACGCCAAGCTCTTGATGAGGTCGTAATCCACGCGCCAGGTTGGACTGAAGACGCAAGAGACAATCTCGGACATAGGTCACAATTGTGACCATTAGATCCTCTGATAGTCCATCGAGTTGTGACAGTGCCTAGAACACATCTGTGACTAACTCTTATTTCTCCATGGCAGCCCTCATCGGTGATTATCGACCATGAGTCACCGTGGGTCACGAAAATCGCCTTCACTAGGCTACCCCGCATTTCTGCATCAATTGTACCTCCTGCAGACAAGACATTGTTTTCTTCCAGTTTCGCTTTCATTTTCTTCCCTTTTTTAGTTGAAGAATGCAACCAGATTAGGTCACATGGCACCTCTCCAATTTGAATCATTACAAAAAGTGAAAAGCAACAATCACAGATGCAAATGAGGAGCCGACAGCCAGAGACCCAACCGTGTGGTTGGCGATAGAGAAGTGCCTTCTCTCCTCTCGTTCAAAGCATAAATCCTGTACCAAACGATGTCTTCTCATTGATAGAGCATGCCGAGCGTCTTAGAATGGTCATCTTGCACTGAAGCAGAGGGTTCACCGGAACAAGGATGTCGGAAGTTAACGAGAATCTTTTGTTTTCTTGTGGTTTTCAAGGCACTTGACGCGCAAACCACTGACCTCCAGACAGCTGGTAGATAAACAGAGGGACTTGGCGCCTACTAGCTGTTACTCACGTCTAAACGGAATTCCCCATGTAAGGTGATTGAGCAGTTTGCACAAAGTTGGCTGACATGACCATTACACCAGGAGCGATGCACGCGGTAGACGGGACCGCATAATTTGGCCCTCCCCTTCCACCCTCTACCCCCAGTTTTCTGGCCACCCAAACATGCGTGAAAGAAGGAAAACATATCATGATCCCTAAAACTTAAGAATCCTATCTCAGAAGCAGTTTGGGTATCAAGGCACAATGGCAGAGGGAAGCATCTTCAGCAGTCCCCAATTGAATGCTCTTAATCATACTTGTTTTGTCAAAAAAAGGTATTCTACAGCTTAGTTAACTCTGGTAGACCTCTAAGTTTTTGTAACCCAAAGAAGGGGCCTCATAAATCCATAATCAAAACAATCTCCCAGACGGTTGTTAAAATATTTTAGAAAGCTTGAAATATCGAGTCCTTCAGGATGACAGTAAGCCTGTTGATCAAGCACTAATCAGAACCATTGATACCGATTCTTTGAGTCTGCCTCGCAGCAAGGTAGAAATTGAGGAGAAAGAGGCCAGCAAGGAAGATACTTAGAGAAATCACCCACTTCATGAAATTCAAATCCATTAGGTCCAATTCCAAGCCAGAAGGTGCCCTTGCCAGAGGGTGGGAGGATACTGGATCGACCGCTGTGTGAACGTCGAAGTCGGGACACGGGTAGTAGAGGTGAACCAAGCACAGAAACCGTGGTAGAGGAGGAAGAGGTAGCAGCAGGGTTATGAGATGCGTCCAACAAAGTCACTGGATAGAGGTGGAGGTTAAAATTGGAGGATGGATCCGAGGCTAGACGAATGAAACGCCACTCCAAGGTCTCACGCCCTTGACCTTGCAAGGGACCGAGAAGATTTGGGATGCTGGCATAGAGGTAGTCGCTTCCATAGCTCTCGATCATCTGAGAGTGGTCAAAACGCCTTTTTAAGCACATTTCATCGTCACTAGTTTGGTTTGCATATAGTGGAGTCAAAATGCATCCTTTGATGCAGCACAAGCGATAAAGCCTCATCACAAAGGAATAAAAATGTTACGAGAAGGTCTCATTTTGTACTTCTCCAGCTTGTTTAAGACCACAGACGTGATGTCTCTAATGAAAAAGTTAAATTTATCTCATCACCACAGATTACCCACGTGAATGACTACCCCGTGATAAATACATGAGAATTGAAAAAGGTGTTTTAGAGGACAGAAATCCTGATGCCAACCTCTCCAGATCGGCACTAAGGAGATAATGGAGACGCGAAATAGCAAAATGATGACAAACAACCGAACTTTCATATGAAAAATTTAGGTAGTGAAGATGAAAAGTCGAACTCTTGGCAATTATCAATAGGTTGTCAGTGCTGATCAGCGAAAGTGCATCAAGGTTTCAAAAGGCAACTACCAAATGCAAAACAAAGTTGTGCGATAAAATTAAGAATTTTAACAAATAATAACATACAAAAGATGGAAAGTGGTCACAGAGTTTGAGGTTACTCTCATTGAAGATGGTAGGGGATGCGCGCCCACTGGAATATCGCATCGTCAGCAGGGACATTTTGATTGAAAAGGCGGCAAGTTGGAAGTAGACCTCATCACTGCAGGTGAGGCCGTAATTTTGACTATTGAGCTTCAACTGCTCGTAGTAAAGGTGTCGTACAACTCTGCCGCGAAGACAGTGATTGGGTACGTAGAAGCGAACACGAAGAAAAATTAATATCACATCTTCTTCGCCATTCGAGAGAGCAGCAGCCTTGGACAGTGAATACTTGTGCTTGTTGTGGGCGAAAATGAGGCTCTTTAGTCACATAGAAAAGAACAAAGTAGGTAGTTGGAAGGGTTTAACTTCTAAGTTAAAGGGATTTAGGCAAAAGTCTGATCACAACATGGGCACAAAAAGGCAAAAAACTTTAACTGTGCGCAAAAGCAGACCATGTGCCTGACGGTAGGTTTCCTGCATAATGTTGATATCCGCATTTCTGGGTCCAGGAACTCAAAACCACAATCTGGACATCAAAACATTAAAAAAGTTACCTGATTGTTTTGCAAGGCCAAATAACTTAGACTCCGGAATTCCAAGGTAATCGCACACTTCGGTATAAATGTTAGCAAGCGTCCAATTTTTTTCGACGGTCAAATTCATACGATTGCGATTGAAAAGGTCCACATTCACAAGAATGCGACTTCGAATGAAATGACGAGTCTCAAAAGCCATGGCGTGTCAGTAATCAAACGGAAAATTACCGACGGATCGGTAAAATAAGCTATCTACATTTAGAAAGGTGTCGGTGCAGAGTATTAAAATCACTGCACAGCACCATGTAATCATTGGTTGACGCAACTAAACAATTATTCTTGGATAGTACTTAGACTATTGTGCCAAATTCTCGTGTGTCATGACTACCATTATCTGTAATTTTAATTCGCCGAATGAAAATATCCGTTTTTAAGGAAAGGATTACTTGGGACAAAAGCGCTGCCTCAAAAGCTTTAGTACAAAACTGAGGTCAGTTACTAAATGGCGTTACAAAATGCAATATTTGAATGGACAGTGCACTGTTTCCAGTATTTATATGGTCAGTTTAGGCATATATGTAAACATCAAATACCAGGAAAATCCCAAGCAATTAGGAAAAATGCTAAGGGTCTAACTGTAGCGTCCCGAGACTCCCTTTAAGGTAAAAGAAGGCATAGTATTGGGGCAGAATATATATTCTGGAAACAGAGGGCTTGGGGGCTGTTAACACGGCCCAAAGGCCGGCCGACGGGCTAGTACAATATGGCCACCCAAGTGACCGAAACTGGTAGTTCAAACAAACAAAGTATTACACTAACTGCCCAGAATCACAGCTTTGTAAGTTGCTAGTTGTTCAAAAAGAGAAAGCAAGCGTCAGGCTCTTTTTGGACTTGCATTTTGTTCCGTATTTCTTGTAGTGCATATTACTGTAAGTTTCGTCTCTCTTGGGCAAAATATGAAAAATTCGCATCATTTTATATTTGTTCAAAGTCCCCTCAAGATTTACTTGGTATGGAAATGTTTCCAGACTTGACGAAAATTAGAACCAAATCTACCAACATGGCCGTAGCACCATGCTGCCGAGCGTGCAAACGCTTCTCAGAAGGTGGAGAAACTCATATTACTTGAACAGAATTCATACGTACAAGCATGCATAAACACTGGCGTGGTCCAGAGGCCAGCCCACCCGTCGAAGGTCCAGCAGCCAAGGCACAAATTGATCTTTGCATAAAATCGAGCAAAAAGCAATCACTAAGTGCAGTACATAGGAACCATTCAAGGCCTGTATTTTTTATTGCTAGCCTGCAGGAATGCAAATACCTGTAGATACACGATTGAACACTCCTCGGTCCCCTTATTCAAAACCGCTTTCTGTTCTTCTTAGTAAAATATATTTTAGATTTAAGACAACGGTTTTGGCACTCTTTTGGGTACTTGCTGTAATATTTTGTTTGTTCGAACTGCCGGTTTCGGACTTGGGTGTCCACATTGTACTAGCAAGTTGGCCGGCCTCCGGGCCGTGCCAACAGCCTCCAAACCCTCTGATTCCAGAATATATATTCTGCCCTAGTACTATGACTTCTTTTCGGAACGCTACAGCAGAACATGTATATGTATTTATGTGGTCAACAAATAGAGGAAACGGGGTCACCGGCATGGCCCGGACGCCAGTCCCACCCGCATGGAGCAATATGGCCACCTTACTGACCGAAACCGGTAGTTAGAACAAACAAATGGTCACAATTATACAATGTGTGCCACTGACACGAGGCCAAAACGATAATTAATTAGCACCGGAAGTGAAAAAAATCAACTAATTCCACGCCTTAAAACCTATTTCTGCAAAGGTTTTGTCCTTCTGTTAGCTTCATTAATAAGCAAGAAAAATACGGCGTTGAAATAATTGAATGTACAGCGCTGGTGGAAATCCAATTCGGAAAACAGGCTAATTAAAGAAAAACAGTACTTCAATTCTAGTTATATGGTATACCCAGCTCGTAAGCCAAGGATTTCCTTTGCCTGTCATTCATAAACTAATTTTTTTGCAAACTCAATCCCCAGATCTTTATGAAGCCAGTATACGGATACCATATCTGATACATTCGCATGTAATTTGTCATTTTACATAATGCAATATGGCCGCCCAAGCCACCGTGACCGAAACCATCAGTCAAATAAGCAAAGCATTGCAGTGCAAATTTAAATAAGAAGCTAAGCATTGGTGATCACTCAGTGGCATTTTGAACACTAAACTCATGCTATGTTTTCCATTGACTCTACATCCCTAGAGAGACAATGCAAATTCAAATTTAGCAATATACAGATATTTCATCTAGGATCCCTATTAAAAGACGCAACTTTTGCGAAACTATCTGCAATGCTAAAACCAGTCACTTACATAGCACTACTTATCATTTGCAAAACTTTTCGTAGGGATAAGGGTGCGTACAAGGTGGGCTCTGCAAAAGTTTGCAAGGCAATACTTTTTGCATTAAATAAATTTTTGCTAAAGTCTTCTTTGTTTTAACTGTCAATAACATCAGGGACGTTATTTTACCTGTGAACTCGCCTGTGGTGTTCTCTGGGTGCGGTACGTGGTTAGGGTCGTACTCTAAGTGTTTGACAAAAGCCTATTTCTCCTCTTTGTGTTGTAAAATTTCATTTGCCATAAATTGGGTTTCCTTTGCCCAACCCAATCGCAAAATTGTTCCACTTGTCTTGCTCAAAATATTTTGGAGCGTCTAAGTTTAGTTTTTTTCTTAAAGTCTCGTTTCAAGTTGCTAGGTGTATTGCCTATTTTCTGTGATTTAAGACTATGCGTCCCATATGATACTTTGTGGGTGTGCTCTCCGCTTTCCCATCGTTGTTAGTGCTTTGATACTACTGTATGACGTGTTTCCACATAAAGGTGCTCATTGTATTGCTGTTAATTGGGAGTCCAGAAAACTCATGCTTCATGATGGGTTTTACGACCAACGTGGGTGGCTGTCACATTGTGACAGATGCACATATTCTCAATTTTTTACATTCTGCGCAATTCTTTCCATTTTTCCCTGGTTTAATCCTGCAAGCCGCGCTCTGATCGCTAGGTTTTTGTTAAACACTCGAAGTCCGGTAAAAGCCTTCGGTAATATCTTTTTAGCTTTAGCATGAATCTCAGCTTAAACATGTGTTTGAAATGCCTTGCGCAGCACTTGACTGCAACGCTCAGCTAATGGAGATCCTTCTTGAAGTAAATAGGCCAGCAGTCACAATTTTATGCCTTTCTTGCTTTTTGCAATTCTAGTTTATTTGTGTGAAAATTCACACGTCTTCTGCTTTTTTGATGAGCGTTCCATGTGCCAATAAATCTTTTTTATCCATTTTACTTAATTTAACCCTCAATGAGCTCATGGAAATTTGACTTGGGGCCAGTATTTCAGCATCTCTCCAACTTGCATCGCCAATAGACCTAATTTGTAGACACTTTTAGTGACTTTAATAAACGGTTGTGTGAGGATCTCCATCTACACGACTTTACGCCCTTTACCATTATCATCATGACATTGCAGAGGTAGACAAGGAGGACTTCTGTTGTAATCAACGAAAAGAATCCTTTCCTGGTAAGCTATTAAATAAGCAACCATCTCGAGCCTACTTGTAGCTCTTTATCCCCTTAGTTGTATGCATTTCTGGTTACCTCAAGACCGGGATTTCCCCGTTCACACTTCTCACTTCTCCTATTCCCCGTAATTTGGGAGCTTCACACTTCAGCGATGTACCAAGTTTCGGGAATTCTCTTTAGTAGTACATGAAAGCTGATAGATTACAAACTGACAGCCATTTATGTATCGGCCAAATACTCGTCCTCTTAACTGCTTTGTTGTCATTCACACCAAACTCAGTGGCTGCTTTTTTGCATGGGAAGGAATTAGTTATCGCAAAGCTATGTTCTCGTATGCTTTAGATGTTTCACACATCTATTGCGATTTTTATATCGTTTGAAACACTTCTATTCCCTTTATGGTGTCTCACTTTTTCTCTTGGCCTGAATTTAAGGAATAAATTGGAACTGAATCGTTTTTCGTACGAGTGGACTACAAATCAGTAATCTTTCCATGTCTTGAAAATCAGGTAAAACACCAGTGCCCTTACAACATTCTCCACTAGTTCTTGTCTCTAGCAGTCAACTGATTTAAGTCACCGAGTAGTTTGTTTATCCGATTACATATTCCATCTTGGAGCTCTCGTTTTGTCTCTGAACGAATGATTGCAACTAACTTATGGACTCGTGTTTCCATGTGTATGCCAAGAAGGACAGTTCACAGGCGCCAAGTCCAAGTTTAATCTTTTCCAAACTTCCTTGCCTACTTTCCCTTATTGCGGGTTCATTTAATTCTTGTCCTAGTCTTTTCAATCGGCTGTCCAACAAAGTTGAATACATAGTTGTCAGGCTGCGGACCGAAATTCTGTATGATTAGCCAGCATGACCACAGTCACTTTTGCTCATCATTATCTTTCCTGCTAGTTAAATCTTGCTTGTCACTTCAATTTGGCCTGGAGAGCGTCTACATGGATTACGAATAGTTTATTGGAGCTCTGAACTCACCCGTTGTATGTGTGAGGTGCGATTGCACTAATGAAGTCCAAAGTAGACTGCACACTTAAGCGCTTACTCTCTTCTCTTTTCATCTATTTTTCCTGCGCCTATCTTTTTCTATGCGTGGTTCAAAAGGTCTGTTTTTTTTTAAACGAAGGGCAAGGCTTTGCCGTCATTGAAAAATAAAAGTAAGCCGCACGGTGAATGACGTGGATGCTAAAAGTTTTTTTTATGGCCCACTTGTCATTTACTTCTTTCTCTTATCACGACTTCGGTAGGCTTTACTCTAAAATACACGTCTATGTTTTATGGGGCTACTGTATGGCAGCATTCAACTGGTTCTCGATCTGCTTTATGCACGATTGTGGTCACATCTGCTTGGCATTGCCTGGGCATCATCTGAAATTCGTTCCCGCACTTGTATATCATTCTTGCGTTGCTCCTTTCCTCGTTCCGCTGTGCTTTTTGAAGTACCATTTTAATAAACAATGGCTCCTGCTAACCGAAAATATAGTGCGAGTTTTCAAGGCATCGGTTTTATGCACTTACCGTGGTTTGCAGATCTCATAAAGTGCTCTCTGTCTGTAATCACGTGATTCGCTTTGCTTCCGTCTTGTCTCAGCTAAAGGACAAATCAACAACAATCACACCCTCAGATTGGTTCGTGGATCGTTTGAAAAGCGTTCTTCTACGACCCTCCTCGTAGCGCTCCACTTCTCCCCGAATGGGTTAGAAGGCTGTTGCAAGAAGTTACATTGAACGGAATGATATGCTAGCAAGATGGCGGCTGAAACCTGTGGTAACTGAGGGGATCGCGTAGTTAAATTAAATTGAAACCACTTGCGATTCAATCCCACTTGCTTTAAGTGTTGTTTTGGATATCCTCATGTCGATGGCATCTCATCGCTTCAGTAAACATGAGTACTCAACTGGGTCTATTTCTTTATGTTATCTTTCTCTTGCCATCTTAAAGCGGTTTTGGAGAGAAAGATCAACTGCATCTAGACCATAAGTGGACAACACCACATTAATTGGAATTGATGTCCTTTTCTGCAGTTTAGCTTTCCCAGTCCACCTCCACATCCATCGCTTCTTCCACTCCAAAATGGACGTACAGCGTTTTGCCACCCTGGATACCACTGACACAGGTCAAAACGCTCAAGTGGCTACAGTAAGTCGCACCGCAACTCCACCGCCACCGCAGCCACCACCACCACCATCAGCTAGCCTAGAGGCCTTTGCACCGCCTGTGGTGGCAGAATACTGGTGCCACACACAGGTCCGCGTCACCAAGCTACGCTACATCTGGACCATTAGCAACTTCTCTTTCTGTCGGGAGGAACTCGGTGAGGTGGTGAAGAGCAGTGTCTTTTCCTCGGGGCCCAATGACAAGCTTAAATGGTGCGTCTCTCCTTCCACCTACCCATCCATTTCTGGTTATTCGACCGTTAAGTACGAAAAGTATATAAAAATCATATTAACGCGTTCTGTACTAAACGTGGCTTTGGGGATGTTGGTCCCGTTATTCATCATGTAATAACTGGTTGAGCTGAGTCTTGTCGTGAACAATTTAATTGAGTCTAAACTAATAATATTGCATGTCGCTGATCCTTTTTCTACTTATTGAAGTGCATCGTGAGGGCACTCACAATCCCAAGAGGTATTTGAATCTCCCTTCATTTATGCTGTAAGATGAGAATTGTTCAATTTCACTTTGACCACCAATGGGACGCTTCTCGTCCGCATCTTGAAGGCCGTGCTTTATTGAAAAAAGGTAGGTAGTCGAATTGTACTTTCTTCGTGTGGGGTTCCTGCCCGATGCTCGATTTAATCAGGATACATGCTTAGTTTTGGCCTGTCAAAGTGGAGTTTTGAGTCTTTTCTTTCGGAGGGAAATTGCACAGGCGGAGGGATGGCAGCAATCAGCCGCGATTAAGCATGCATTTAGTCATTGAGGTCTGGCGAGCCGGCCGCTGTGAAGTAGAGGAGATTGCGAAATTGAGTTGTAGGATTGTTTCAGTGAGGCCTAGCTTGAATATGTTTTCCGTAAGGTGTTGGTCCCTTCTCGTTGGCTTGTACTTTTGGTGCGTGAGTGTTATTTGAAAACAACCATCGTGGTCGAATGAAGGTGGAGCGTTCTGGAGGCTGCTCGCATGATACACTTGAATAAAATTGGAAGGGGACATGGAAGGGAATCGATCGTATCAAAGTTCAGCCCTTTTTTATCACTATTAGATAAAAGGCACTTATGAATCCACGTGCGAACTGCATTAAACGGAATGGTAAAATTAGCATCATAAACTGGCTATTGTTTGAGGAAGTTGTGTGTGCTTTGGCGTGAGTGTTCAGTGAAGGGGAAGTAAGCCCACTTTCCATAGGAGCCTGTATTACTGGGCTCAGGTACATCCAGGGATGAGTAAGAGATCATTTACTTAATTTTCAAGCTTAAGAGGCTGTGGGGCGATTAAGTGGATGTGCTGGAATCGTCTGAAGCTGTTTGTGGGCCTAGATAACTTAGCTCTGTGCTAAAGTTCAATTCCTAACCAATTCACAGGAATTCAGGCGGGTGTAGACGGATGATAGGTTCATTTCTGTGCCTCTTATTTTCCTATGGTCGTATCTGCGACTGCGTGCTTGGATGTCTTTCCATCCATCCGTAGGCCACAGTTAAACCCGTTTGATGTGTGCTAGGTGGGTGGTGCTTTTAGCCACGATATTAGCTGGTGGCACGGATCAAGACGCGTTTGACATTTCCGCCAGGTCTTAGACAAGGGTATCCTTGTGGTGGTGTGAATCACTCCCAGGGAAGTTGTGGTTTTAGCCAGCTGGCCTTATCGACGATTATTCTTCAAGTGTTTCATTCCTGCCCAAAGGTGGTGAACTTTTACTACTGGCATGGAAATTCTGCAAACAGCATCCAGTGGGATGTGGCAACCCGCTATAAACCACAAGAGCACCCGGTTCGCCGAGTGGGTCATATGACGCACTCAAGCACAATTGAATGTTTAATTTTTCGATAGTGCCATCAGTCTTTCAAACAGAACCAGTTGATGCGTTATTTCCACAATTCCTTTAGTTTCTGATGTTCATGGCTGCAGCTGGTTTAAAGATCAGAGCACTCTTCAGCCATCGCACACCAAAGTGATATCATATGATTGCCAATTGGCAAGCAGTAAGCTCTCAACCTCGCTCTTACTCGATTTCTATCGCTCACAATTTTTATTAGGTGTCTCCGCATAAATCCGAAGGGTTTGGACGAGGAGAGCCGAGAGTACCTCTCTCTCTACCTCTTACTCATCAATTGCGGCTCAAAAAGTGAGGCTCGCGCCAAATTTAAGTTCTCCATTCTCAACGCGAAGCGTGAGGAGACCAAAGCCATGGGTAGGTTGTAATCCTCCTCATTCCTGTTTGCTTACTCTTTTCTCTGTGCTCCCTCCAATCCTTCGTCTTGCCTATAGAGAGCCAAAGGGCATATCGCTTCGTGCAGGGCAAGGACTGGGGTTTCAAAAAGTTTATTCGTCGTGATGTTCTCATGGATGAGGCCAGTGGACTCCTCCCCAATGACCGACTCACCATCGTTTGTGAAGTGAGCATAATGTGACCGGTTTTCGTTGGCTACTCCCAAGTTTGATCGCCTCGGGCACTTCTATGACTTTTTTAACTTGGCCATTGTGGCATTAGGAGTGCAGATATTCACCCTTCTACGTACAGTTAGTCCCGCCTACTCGTTTCATTATGGAGATATTTTAAACAGCTAAAGTGCAACAGCTTTTCGTTCATCAGGTTATTGGTTTAAGTGGCAGGTAATTTGATGTGTCCCCTACTTTTTCATGCCTATTGTGGAGTTTGAAAAGATCACTATACTGCTGGGTGGATTTGTGCTCCATAAACTAGCCACGTGTGCCCATAAGAGGAGCGATTAATTGTCTCCAGATTTGCCGCTTTTTTGAGTGGACTGTTGCTCGATTTCTTTGTTTGTGGCTGGACGAAATGAGGTCCGTATAGTTACCACTGGATGGTTGAATCTTCATTATCACTATCCCAGGGCGTGAGCTCCGGCCCATCGGAGAGAACTCTCTCCATATCCATCTTCCAAGCCGTAAAGTGGTACATTGGCTATAGTCAATGCGATTAAATAGGCTTCACTGAGGTACTCTTGTTAGGGTGGAAGTATCATCACCCCCCTCCCGCTGGATCGAATCATATGGAGTGTAGAGCACAAGATTAATGCTTATTCTGAGGTTACAGGAACGAAGTTGGACTTTCACGTTTCATTTCCCATTCCCTTTCCATCTGCTGCGTCTCAGGCGTGCCAACCTTGACTTCTTGAGTGATCCTGATTTTATAGCCCAATGGATTGAATACAAGATATTCAATACGCATCATATCTTCATCATCGCCAACCTTGTAGTTGACAAATTAGGTGAATTCTCTTACACGGCGGTGCTTTTTACTGTTTTGTTGCCTTTCCCCTCAGCTATGCGTTGCGAAAGTCATACCGTCTGGCAGCGATGTCATAAACACCATTTTCCAACTCCCCACTTCACTCTTATTCCACGACTATAAATTTGGGTGCGTCACACCATTTCTTTCCCTTTCTCTCGGTGGCCACCTTTGTGCTACGAGGCGGTTAGCTAGTTTTCCAGTGTTCCCCATGACACTGAGGCACTATCACTTCCTTTCTTAGCTACCATATGAACCAGTCGTCGGTTTGAAATGCTTCAATTAGAAGAGGCTGTGAAAAATTTGACTAACTCAATAACCCGACTGAGTAAATCACACCTGTAGGAGAAAAGCAGCAGAGGAAATGTTATGCTCCAACTTATCTTCTTTGCAGACCAATTGCTGTGGATTTAGACTAATTGAAGAGCTATAAATGGGGTCCAACGGTGGTGCCAATTAACTGTCCCTGCAATTATTAGCAGTTCACACCCCTACTCTCATTATTGATGATGGGAGTTCAATTTTACTCCAGTATTCTCGAGTGCCATCCTGTAGTTGGCTAATCAAATTTATACATTTTTAGATATCTGTTGTGGGTGACACCCTCTCCGATAGTGGTCAGATCAATAATCAACAGATTACTGTACCTGAGTGTCGTCTTCACGAAGACATCGGTTCCCTACTACTCAAACAGACACTGACTGACGTCACCCTGGTTGTGATGGCCTCTCCCACCTCCCCAGCCCAACAAATTCATGATAATTCATCGCCATTGCAAGTTGGAGGGTTGGACAGTGATTCCTCCGCCCTGCCTGCTGCCTCAACAGACGTTGAAGAAACCGGCTGTCGGGATGCTGAGGACAATGAAGACGAAGACGAAGGAAGTAAAACGCCTTCGAGAGACGATGTAGAGGAACAGACTGCAGATGGGGAGGGTGAAGGGGATGTTTCTTCCGCTCTACCACTTCGTGGCATCCTTCGCGTGCCAATTACGCAACCACCGCCAGCACAGCAGCAATCGGACAGCAACGAGGCGGTGCGAAAATCTGTGCCCCCACTTGTCTCATGCTCCGCCTGTTCTTCCTGTTGCCCTCAACAACAACAACATCAGACAGGAAGTGGTGGCGATAATGGCGAGCGGCAGAAGCACCGACATCCTATTTCGACATATTCTGCTTCCTCCTCCTCTTCCTCGATCACTGATCCACTTTCGATGGATGGTGGATATGCTTATAGTGATGGTGAGTCTGACTATTGCCTCGTGTAAAACAGTTGCTCAAAAGGCAACTGTGTGAGGTAGACTTCCAGTTGAACCGGTACTTCAGGCTCTCGGTTCCTTTTTAGGATTGTCTCCTATCTGGAAGTTAGTGTTATAGACTGTGGAGATTTTGTATCGAGGTGTCGCCTAGGTTTAATTACAGTTTTCCATCAATGCAACTTCCTCACCTTCTTCAAACAGATTGCAGTTGTCAGTCCGGTTTGACAACACCACCACCGCCGCTGCAGCCGACAATACCGCCATCGGCATCATCCTCCCTGGCACCTCCTCCGAACGTTGTCTCAACAACAGCGGCCATCCAACTCTCCTCTACAACCACGCCCTCCGCTGCTGCCTCTTCCTCCCCCACCTCCTTCCCCTCAGCAGTTGTTGGCAGTAGTACCACGACCACCTCTAAGCCGCATCACCATCTTTATCATCAGTTCAATACCCCTGTCAGTGCCCCTTCTACGCCTGCTCCTGCTATTGGAAGCGGTGGTAATGGTGAAGGTTTCGTGTTGCGTCAATTCAAAGCACATAAGGCTATCCTGGCGGCGCGGAGTCCAGTATTTGCGGCCATGTTTGAGCATGGGATGGCCGAGTCGAGAGCAAATCGAGTCAACATTACTGATGTGGAACCGGATATCCTCGGCGAGGTTTTACGATTCATCTACACGGGGCGGGTGGTGGGACTGGACAATCCGGTAATGGCGCAGGAGCTTCTGGCTGCCGCGGATAAGGTGAGGAAAGGAACGGTTTTGTTTTTTCCCTTATCCATTTCATGGATCAATCTCCCCTCCTCCTAAAGGAAAAACGAAGCATAGTTGACAGTGGGTGAATCCTCATGTTGTAGGTATGATGCTGAATTTCAGCCGACTGTACTACCATCCGGATCAGCCTAACTTCGAGACCTATTTACCGGCACTTGAGAGGGGCGAGCGTGTCATTTCCAACCACTGCAACCTAGACGACAGATGGCCTGAACTAAAATTGATGAATTACTTCATCCTTCCACCTCTACAATTAATTTACCAACATAAGTTCCACTATTATCTGACATGTTAAAGAGAATCGCCAAAGTGGAAGAGCCAAATGGAGTAGGGAACCTCTATTTCACTTTCATCCTGAATTGTGCGAACCCAGCATCCGAATGGCGATCGATCATCGGGCTGTCCAGTCACCTTCGAGCGCTTGATGATGTCGTTTGATGCCTCAGGGAACAACTCTGATGCTCTTTTTTCCTTCCCTAAAAACAAATTACATTACATTGGCAGCTGCGGTTTAAGGTTTAAAAACCCATTCTTTATGCCTGCCTCATTGTAGTACCAGCTGGAGCGGCTGAAAGCGATGTGCGAGGAAGAACTGGTGGAGCACCTCACTGTAGAGGCGGCCTGCGATATTCTCAGTCTCGCCGACATTCACAGTGCAGAGCAGCTCAAGGCACACACCCTCGATTTTATCATGCTGTGAGTCGTTGTTCCTCCTCCCTTACGCATGTGGATATGTTTTTGGAGCTTTCGAATGGCATAGTGAACCTTAGTAATGCTCAAATCCGTCTATAAAGCGTTGTACGTCTAGATAGGACCCCGATTTTATTGCTCGGCCGGTTTTGTAACAAAATGGCAGCTTGTGTGAATGTGGATTTGTCAACCCGTTGCTGCTTATTTCGCGATGAAATTAGCCTTGAGGCATTAGACCCGCGGCTTCTCAATTAATTTTGTGAATTCATATCTGCTTATCTGTACATTATATGCAGTCTCGGTCTCATTTCAAATCTACCTCTTGTCTCCAGTTTCCAGGTTAAAGAGTAGCTAC
Organism: Taenia solium; assembly: GCA_001870725.1. Taxonomy (NCBI): domain Eukaryota; kingdom Metazoa; phylum Platyhelminthes; class Cestoda; order Cyclophyllidea; family Taeniidae; genus Taenia; species Taenia solium. The sequence continues at coordinate 51,374 of MIEF01007133.1, read as the reverse complement.
TTTCAACAGTTTGTTTAATGCCTTGTGCACCACTCATCAGCGTCAGCGATTCTGTTGTTCACTCGCTCTCTGTTGAAATTGACGGAATGAATAACCTTTACCCACTTACTGCGATTCACGTGCTAATAGAGGAGGCGAATGCGCAAGTATTCATCTATCGCTTGAGGTGTTTTGTCGGGCAACAGCTATATTTTTGCTGTCATTTCTTCCATCTAGACGAGTTCGCTCTCCTTGGCGCTCCGCCACGCACTGTAGGCGTCATTGATGCTAGTGATAAAGGAAGGGATAACGACATGCTGTTTTTTATTTTGTCTCCTTGGCATGATGGTGTTTTTCAGCCTAATAGATGCCTTGATCAAGGTGATGAAGAAAGGTAAGATCCAAAATTACCTTCATCGATTGACTTACTTTTGGTGGGGCAGGGAAAGGACTGTGGCAAGGGAAGGGAATCCTTAGACTGCACTAATGCTGCTCTTGGCAATGGTGGTGGCAGAGGTAGAGGGGTTGAGCTCGTCCTCACCCACAGACCTGTGTTTGTCAGGGAGGGAAGGTGGTAAAGAAAACGGTTTTTCGGCACTTACGGTCAAGGTGAAACAAGTGTGGTTGAGGACTGCCTCATCAACATGATACTCTTTGGTCTCGAGCAGGGCTACTTTCTTTAAAAGCAGCCAGAAGTAGTGCAGTTCGGGGAAGAGTTCTACTCCCAGGCTGACGCGGCAATACACCACTTGAAATTGTTAAAAAAATTACTCCCTGAGTCGAGGAAGGGGATGGAGATGAGGTGCGGGGAAAAAGACACTGCCTCCTCCCATCCGCTATCCTCGTTGGGGTGACTATCGCTCTTTTTTAGTTCTAGACACCCGTACACACATGCACGAAATAGACAGGTGGGAAATGAAACTGCGAAAGATGTAACCTGAGCCTCTATATTGCACACATGGCACAAATTTAGGCAAGGAGAAGTAAGTTGGATTTTAAAATCAATTTTAATCCGCGGTGATCAACATTCCCTCGAAGAAGTTTGCTTTTGCCGATCTTGGTTAATTCGGGTTGTCTTCATCAATTCCATTCCTTCTTCCACGCCACATACTCTCTCGATTCCAATGTCACCGGTCCTGTTGTCTACGTCGATTTGCGTTTTGTCCCGGCACCCCCCCCCGTACCCGCAACTGTTATTTGTACTCACTAATCCTCGTTGCGCATCCGTGCTTGTTTCCTTGCTCAGTTGTTGACAAAGTAGTATACTAAATACCACTCCGGGGTGAGTCCACGTCTCGGTAGAGCTGCAGGTGTGAACCTGTCTAAAAGTCGCTTTTCTCTGGTGAGCGGGTCCCTCAATCTCTGAACACGGATCTGAGAGTGGAGGGGGAGGTGGTGGAAGATTAAGTACGACAATATCGATATGGTAGCCGAATCCTAGACATGACGCCCTCGGGAGTAATCCTCCTCTTCTCCCTCTGTTCGACCACATCAACTTCAGTCGGCGAATGTTCTGCGAGGAGGAGCATAGTATAGCACGCATTGATAACTTCTTTTCATTGCGGAACCTTCCAAGTTTGTTAGTAGTGGAGACTACACGGGGCAGGTTTACCTCTTGGTGTTCCATTTTGTCTTCACTTGAAATTCTGATCGTCTACTTAAACGCATCATCTGGTCTTCATTTTTCTCACTCGGAGTGAAGAGGAAGGGACCTATCTCTCTACGTTATCATTGCTCTAGCATCTAAACGCGCTAGCTTGTATAGAAAGGATTGAGGCGTCCCTTAAAGCCATACACAATGGAAAGAAATTATTTAGTCTGTTACCCTCCTGCTTGGTGTTTTATGCCTCCTTTCTCTCTGTCTCTATGTGGGTGTGTGCAGGCATGCACAAGAGGTGTGCGAAACGGAGGGCTACGAACGACTGGTGCGTCATCGGCCTCACCTCTTGAATGAATGCTTTCGCACCATCGCCTGCCAACAATTGCCGCTGCGCTGTCCTACTGCAGGAGCCTGCAATTCCAATGCCTCCTCCAACTCCTCCTCGTCGCGTAAACGTCCCCGACACTCCTAACCGCCTCCTCTGAATTGGCCAACAAGATGCAGTCCTCTCCTCCTCCCATCCCCATCCTTCTTCCCCTTTTCTTTCCTCCTTCTGTCTCAATTATCACCAATTCCTGCAAGCATACTACGTACACTCAGTCTGCGTTTGTTGGTTTGTTTGTTTGGTTGTTTTATGTCCATGCTGTCCTTATGAAGTGAACCAAACCATCCATGTAAGTTCCGTCACGACGACGACGCGTTACTTTATGCTTTGTTTTGCGACTCCTTTTGCGTTATTTGTACATTGCCATGCCGCGTTCTCCTCCCTCTATCTCTACTTGTATCAACAGATGTCTCTCTGTCTGTCTCTCTCTCTCTCCTATGCATTCAACCAGCCATCCACAGAGTTGATCATCCTCACGGAACACACGCACACGTACACAAACTTCATTTCTGTTGTTGCGACGCTGTTGAAATAGCCACACTCGCATTACCTCCTATTACCTCTCCGGACCCACTCGAGATGCGCTTTCATGGACTAATAGCTTTGAGGTGGTGATTAATAAGGAACTCAGTGATGCTGGGCACTAAATCGAGCAGTTTCCACTCCTCCAGGTGGGTGATCTTGGTTTTTTTTGGCATTTCACTGCAGTGGTCATCTCAAAGGATGCAGAATTGGTGGGTGATCGGTTGTCTGGTTTCCCGACTTCCTTTGGCCTCTGATTTTGCTTAGAGAATTTACTGAATGAAGTATACACTCCAAATATGTATTCTCGAATTTCGCCAAGTCAGCAGCTGAAATGTGTGACAGCTGGCCTTGTTCCAATCGTCATGGTAGCTGCTATCAACGATTCGGTTGGAGCAGGTGCAAGATAAAACTAAAACGATACGCTCGAACGTGGTGGATGCAATTTGGGCATTTCAGTGATGGATTACATTCATGAGGGCTCCCTATTCTTGATAAAAGTGACGAAGGTTGCTATTGGCGCGCGGAGACAGCCTCCACTAATTGGCGTGGTAACGGAATCACAGTTCTGTCTTTGTGGCAGGTTGCAAAAGCTCTTTCCAACTCTGTGGCGTGGAATACGAAGGTTTGAAGGACCAAGTTCTCCAGTAAGGTCCTAGGTGGATAATGCACAGCGCGAAGCTTCACGTTGTCACGCTTCGAACCGCTACGCCGTCGACTCGCGAGGCGATTGGTGTTTTGGGAGGACATGAGCTGGGAGATTTTGTCTCAGTCGGGTAATGCCTATCACCTTGTCCCAGTATTGGACATGGGGAGTAGACTGCGCAAATTGGGAAAATCAGCCGGGACGTGCTCTTTTGCTGCCAAACTGATGCGTTCCGTCGGTTGAGGACGGTCGAATAGAGGCGCTTTCTACGATAGTTTTTTTCCCTTTTATATTGTATTTGGTCACCTCATGAAGAAGGTGGAGAACCTCACGGTTCCACCAAATCAACTTTGACAAGTGCAATTTAAGCCGGTAAGGTGTTGAGTTGCACAAATCCGTAAATTTTTGTTGTCTGAGATGATTAGCGGATTTGGCATCACAGCCAATTGCCTTCCTGCTCCTCATTCCAAAGGGGCGGCCTCAAAACTGTGCACCTATGATCAGATTGGGCATGAAGTTTTTGTTTCTCATGGTGTTTAAACTCCAGAATTCGGGGGGTCAAAGGCTACCCTGGATTCGTGATGACCAATGCCAATGTGGAAAAAGATTGCTTGCTACCATGTAGAGGGGTTTTGAGGCTGTGGACGAGACCGAGGTGTCGCTTTGTCAAGAACTGGAGAGGCATCCAATAACAATATAACCCCATCTCTTGAATGTCGCTTCTGACATTTCCGTTGGTCCCTCTTCTCCTTTGGCCATCACGTCATTACTTTATGGAGGCATGAGTCATTTAAATTTTACTCCAACGTTTGGGAGGGATATGCCGTTGACTTTACACTCCTCATGGGCACACCTGTCATGGTCAAGGTGGGAATGTTTGACTAAAAGTAGACTTCACTTGAGGCCATACCCTACACCTTCAGGTTCGCGAGTCTTCCACTGGGCACGTCAAGGGGAATAGCTTTATGGTCTGTGCCTTACATCACGTGACTTGTCGGTTGCCTCCCTGCAGAAAACAATAGACCCAACTTCGCACTGAGTCTTCACAAGCACCCACTCCTATGCCCCTTTGGCAGATCGAATGCGGAGACAGACAAAGTGACGGACGTGACTCAGAGATACATAATTCCGCCGGAGGGCAATACGGAGGTTTAGGTGAGGCAGTAGGTGTGTCCATCTCCTTCCATCTCAAAGTGAACAACTTGGTGATGGATTTTTGGACGGCTGGGCGTGTCGGATTATTGCGTTCTGCTGTCTCCTAGGGCCTTTCTGTCTGTAATTTTCACAAGGCATGGCATGAAGTGATGTGAGCCCAGCATTAGAGCCACTTATTCCATCATTAAGCAAACGCGTAAGTCATTGCTTTTTAACAGTACTGAAAGGTTCTCCGGGTCGTAAAATTAAATAAATCAGACTAAGTGATACCTCTGTGGGAGTCTAACGTGAAGCAACCTCTGCGGCGCGTCTCTGTGTTCCATGTATCCTCTTGTTGTCCTCTCAAAGCGGATGAAAAATCTCAATAATTTATTTTGAGTCTCCTGATGCTGATCTCCTGTTTGACCAACATTTCTAGTTCGGCAGCTTAATTAAGACACTAAGTTATTTTTGGAAAAAAAATACTCAGTCAAAGCGACACCCCGCCTGCTTCTTCCGCCAGCCTCTCTTATCGCATCTCTGCTGAGTCCGAGGTCCTTGTTTTGACGGCTGTCTAAAAGTGCAAAGCAGTATTGCTATTGGCCAACCGCAACATCAAAAGGTTAGGCTCTGTTTGGTTTTAGACCAAAAGAGTCTTTTTGCACTATTCACCTCTTGGGAAGAGAAGCGCAATTGCTATCTCGCACTGACGACTTGGAGCTGCAGAATGTCGGCCAGGCTGTAATGGGTAGACAGTGCTTCTGATGTATGGCTTGATTTACTCGATCTCTTCAAGATGGACAGCAAGTGGAATACGTCAGCGGATTATTATATGAGTCTGATTAAAGTTTGGTTCGGACTTGCCTACTTTCCAAAACCGAGGATGACTCGGCTCCAGGACTGCAGAGGTCTCAAGCATGGAAGTGTTACGTAGACAAAGTGGTAGAATGGAAAGCTGGCATAATGATTAAGCTACACCCCTAGAAGTGGATTTTACTTCCATTCCAGACTCTTACTTCCAACGTATGCTGCCGGCGCACCTAGACTGGAGATCACCAGTAAATGTAAGGCCTTGTAGAGCCCTTGGAAAGAAGGAGGGAGAGTGGAATAGTTGAATCTACGGCCCAAAATTCACCTGGTTCTGAATGGCAGCAACGGTGACTCAAATTTAATTATCTGAGTGTCATACGAGAGCAAAATGAAAATAAAACTTTTTGTTGATGCTTGTTGTGAGAGCTGAGGCGAATCACTGACACCTGCGGTAAGTGGCAAGAGACAGTAGTGGCAAAGCTTGACAATTAAGCTTAGACACGTCATTGTGACACGCGTTATAATGCTGTTATGCCTTGTTGGGTTAGTCAGTTTGAGTTGTTAGGGCAATGGTTCCCCAGAACTATCATCCCACTCTCTGCTGTGTGAGGCAGACTGTAGACACAAATCGCTTACTTAAAAAAGACCCGAAAATCGTCACAAGTGAATTCATATTATGCCTCGAAAGTTGACAAGGCGTCATCTTCAAGGGCACCCTAGCATTTCGAAATGCCACCTAATGTGAATGCTTGCACCATCGCCAAGTAGAACTGAGTAATTGGCGTTTGGATTACATAGGTGAGCTAGCTCTTCCTCTGGTCTTAAATGCAAAAATTTCCTCGCCTTGGGGTAGGCGCAGTACCATAAAATTAAAGGACTGAAGGAGGGCATGCTACTTATTAACGGTCAGTAGATCTGGGTCAAGGAGGCTACTTGCAGGGACTGAAGTTTCTGCGCCCACTGCAAAGCATTGAGTTAAAAGAGTGCCACATCGCAATGGAAAATAGTAGATTTTAAGAAAGGCTTCATGGTGCATTCTATTTTGTTTGCATTGCAAAGATCAGGCAAACATTTGCCTGCTTTATGGCCTTGGTGGTAATCTAGAGCACCGAAATAGTGACCTTAAATGTGAACAGTGTGATTCGGGAAGTTCGGCGCATTTCTAGTTTTGCAAAGATGGGAACATGTTTCCAAATTATGTCCACTTATTGAGATTTGAAAGTTAGAGAAGATTCACCTAGGTACGAAGTTAGAATCCTGGAAGCAGAGCAATATGAGTGACGGGAAAATCTCCACTGAATCTGGCTTCATCTCTGCTTCGCTAACTGCAGGTGAGAGGGGATGAAGATGCACTAGTTTCGCGTCGTTCAAGGCCCCACCTGTCACTATCAATAAAACCTATACTTCCTAGTATCTTTCTAGAGGCATCACCTTTCACCTGTCGGAGTCTCATCCAGCTATTCCAGTTGTGGAGGCGGCGCCAAACGCTTGCAGAATGCACCAATTTACGTAGGTGATAGCTTTAAATTTACGTCATCAACTCAAATACTCGAGTTGAAGTAGTTTCAATGACCTGAAACAAACATTTGCGGAGTAAGGGGCCTTCTCTCTGCCCATGGAAAGAATGGGCACTAGGCCAGGAAAGAATAGAGAATTTGTTCATCACGGTCACAAACCATCCATTCAGAGGCCTATTCATGGCTGTTAGTAGCGACTGCTGATTGACCTTGGACTTGGAGTAATTATTAGGTCATTTGTTGCAGGACCAGCGTTATCGCAGCCAATCAGGAGAGAATAAGCAAGTGCATCACGGTGTCTAGGGCTGCTGGGAAAATAGTCACAAAAACAGCAAATCCTGGAAAACGGAACAGGAAAATTATTCTAGATCTGGAAATTTCAAAAGGAAGAGTTAATATCAATGCGCAGAAGAGCTGGGAGGCTCCAGACAAGACCTGGCCAACTAAAGCACAAATGCTGGAGCTAGATTAAAGAGCACGCGTTGTCAAAGGTAGAGATAGACCGGGATCATCTTTGCTGATGTAATCAATCATGAATTCAAGGAAGATCTGAGGACTACACACCACCATCTAGGATTCGAGGGTCGTCACAAAAGTCCTCGCACCCCAACTCTTTTGTTCATACCAGCAGACTGACGCGCCCCTGATTAAAGGCCAAGCAATTTATTTCTTCTTCGATGTTTCCTGTGCAGGCCACGTGGACTCCTAAGTCTCTCGTAAGAATAATTAAGGAAAAAATTTTGGTCGTCCCAGAACCTATCTCCTTAAAAAAGGAAAAACAATCCAAATAAGTAGCATGTTCGCATAACCTAGACAAAGGTATGACTAGCCCCTTTTCTTTTTTTATGCTACACGCAAATTGGACCTACACCCTCATCCTCATTTTGGCGCTCTTCATGTGATTTTAAAAGCATTCAGCCATGAATACAAAGAATTTCCCTGGGAGAATGCGCATAAAAGGAGGGAAGAATTTGCACCCAGAAAGTAACCCATGCAAAATTGCGAAACAACCCTCTAGTCGATCGGCATAAAGCACATCCACTGGTTAAATTTCACTTTTAATGTGGCATTTATACAACTTCGTTTGCACTTGCTCCCTCTCCCTCTCCCCTCTCTCCTTATTTTCAAGCAGCATCCTAGGCTTGACCGGCTGAAATGGGCTGTGCGATCCCGTAGGATGGAAGTGAGACAAAACAAACCAGTATTCGCGTCAAATAATCAACTTGATAGGGTTGGTTACAATACATTAATGGGCAAATGGATGGAAAACCATCAAGGAGACTGTCAAATGCCTAGGCTGAGTGGCTACCCAATGACCAGTCTAGAGGCCTGCTTGCCTGCCTGGCGTATATAGCATGGAGACTGTCAATTTATGCGCCTCTCTGTAGGGCAAAAGACAGACAGAGCGTATACAAAACGCACCCAAACACAAGGTCCTATTTGAATAAAACAAATGCAATGCATATACAAGCACAACACAGGATATGTGATGTTTTTTTAGAGCAAGAGAGGGAGGAAGGGAGGGAGGGAGGAAGGGAGAAACAGGTTGGTGGGAACAAATCGGCCACCACCTCGAAAGTAAAATGTGGGAGACAATGGGGAGGTGGGATGTCCACCAACTTCTCGCTTCAGTGGGATGAGGGGGACCTGGTGCCTAGGCTTGAATCATCTCGCCTGTGAACCAGTACACTGCGTAGGGCAAAACTCGGTCGCGTATGTAGACGCAGATATCGTAGTCCTCCATGAGTTGCTAAAACAGACAAAAATATTATTATAACAGCTTTTCCTAATTTCTTTTTGGCTTAGCTTTACTCACCGCATATTCCAGAGTATCCGGTGATTCTACAATTTAGCAAAACGGAATCAGAAAGGTGGCGACTGTCTCAATTATAGATTGAAGTAGCACAGCCATTCACCTGGTTGGAGGTCTCGAAAGAGATTAAAAAAGGAGTCCTTTGGTGGAACAACCACATCACCAGTTGGTTCATGTCCGCTGGTCCAATCAATTTGTGACCTTGATGGGGGCGAAAAAGGGGGAGAGGGAAATGACCAATTAAATTTCAGGGAAGTGGAAATTGGACTTAGCAATGTATTTCCTGTGTTTGCAGGCAGAATTAGTGATCTAACGAACGACGTCAGTAGAACTTAAGTGTTACTCAAGGGGAAAGGTGAGACACACGCAGCAGTAAAATGGATTCGTTAAAAGTAAACCTCTTCAACGGGATAGAAACGGGCCAAAGATAATTGCTAGCCTCATACGCTTTGGTGGAGATGACTTTGGTTGGACCGAATTCATTGAGGTCTTCACATTGGTCAATGAATTTCAATGAAAACTGTTTCATCAAGACATTGTCATTAAAAAAGGGATTCTGTTTGAACATAAATACCAGTCGAAAGCCCTGTAAAACAAAAAAAATTGACATTGCGCAGTCAAATCCTTACAGCTGGCTCTGTTTTTTATTAGCCAAGGAGAGAACGAACCAAGGTTAAACTGAGTTTCAATTGGGCGACGCATATCCCAATTTTACTGGTCGAAAAGTCCAATTACTATATGTCATTTTTTAGAAATTTTTATTAAACACGAGGAACATGTGTGATTATAGGAAATGAAATTCAAATAGCAGCGCCTTTGTATCCTAATGATTGAATAGACGAGGCGGTAGGAGGATGTTCAATTTTTTTCTATGTTTACCATCCGACCTCCCAACTGAACTACCAGTTTCACTTGGGTAAAACAATTTATTTGCAGAGGTCTCAATTTTAGCTTCCAAACCACCCATTCTATTTCCTGCATCTGGCTGACACTTGGTTGCCTACGGCTAAGATACAGTAACGACTAGCGTCCGGCAAAATGCTATTGGAGAAAAGAGGATGAGGCAAGGTGATACACTAACGCTTCCATGTTCCCGGCCCAATCTCAAGGCCAAGCTTTCCCATCAGAATGGAACCTTCAGAGCTGATAGAAGCTGCCACCCGTTCAAGACTAGTTTACTCGACCTTTTAAAAACGTCAAGGCCATTTAATTCCCCAGCCCGAGGAAGAATGAAAGTTTTCTTCCTCCTACCCAATGTTTTCGGTATCAGAAATTTGAAATATGACAACTTACTGGGCTGGAGAGTTTCTTGGAGAAGGAATACCGGATACCCTCAAGGTACTGCAAAATCTCCAGATCAATTTCTGTTAGGTAGTTGCGCATCAGTGGTGCTGATCTCAGGACCCTTGCCCAGTAGCCCGGTATGCCAAGACCTTTGTGAAAATAAGTAGTACACGACTACAAGTCATTAAAGAATCGTGCACAGCCACCGATTTGTTCACTTGACTTAAAGAGAAGCAAAATATATTCATGTTACTTTGTTTTTTTGCCTCTCATGACTGTTTGACCTTTGATTGTGTAAGGCTAAGATAAAGCGATGACAAGTACGTAGAGAGTGGGGGTCAGCAGACAAGTATGAATGATGGGGATGGAATATGATGAGCTGGCAGGTTATCTTTCTCATCTCACTCCCTGGTATAGCTCTAATCAGGATCAGATTTTGTGGCGATATTAAGCATGATTTCCTAGCCGACAAACAGTCTCCCTAACACTGAGTTTTTAAAAGGCAAAAGGAAGAAGTAGAGTCCATCTCGGAAGTCCTTGATACTTTTTGTCATACGCTGTTGCTGTACGACACATGGCAGTCACTTGTTCCTGTTTAGCCACAATCAGTCCCTCGTTTCTTGCTGCAAAAACGCTCTACTCAAATGGGGATAGTAGGTGTAATCAAACGAAAACGAAGCCACGCTTACCAAAAGCGCTACCCAAGGACGCATCGGGTTCGGCATCACCCAGCGTCTTCTGATTAGCCGGTGGTTCATCCTCCTCCACCTCCTCCATATTCTTGCCAGTCACAATAGCACGTTGCTTAAAGCCGAGAGCGATAAAATGCCAATCAACAACATGATCACTTACTCATGAACGCTGACTACAGATATATACAATGGGGAAGGGAAACTAATTGTCTCAGGCACAAAATCGAGTAAACCAAATTTCCCATACTGGTCGACAATAGGCAATACGTTAGAAAGTTGAAGGTAATAGCTTCCAAATTGCTTTGCTGCTTGAAGAAAGAGGATGGCGCCTCTCTCGTTCTAGGGAGAAGCATTTCATGAGCAGATTTTGTTGTTTCCGCAACGCTATCTGGCCGATTCTTAGGTGACGAGTGATCGATTGTCCTGATTAAAGATTAAATGGTCTTTTTAAACGGTTACGATAGAGAAGGAGCGTAAATAGAGGCACAGACACTGGCGTAGCAACAAAACACAACAGTGGCGATTGTATCGTGGTGTGAGCCGATCTCGCCAGCCATAGTCATGGCATGCACGAGAAAGCATATGGTGGTGGAGAAGTCGATTTTACCAATGGGACGCGTAAAATCCGCAAAAACATCACCGCAGACATCTGGTCCAACACATGAATCCACCTCAAAAATGATACAAGAGGCGAGTGTTTCTGTGTAAACAGTGAATACGGCATAAGCATTGACGGATGAACCCAAGAGCTGACCATCAGCAGAAATAAGTCCTGCACCATTGCTCAAGATGTATCATATACTGACTACCAATTTGGTAATTGCTTTCATAAATGTGTCATTGCGTGAATTGACAAGGATATACGCAAAATACACCGGTTACTTCCATGCCCGAACAGCCAAGATGTGCCAATAAATGGTCAAGTTCCCTAATCGCGGAAGGACAGCTAGCTTTAGCCTGTTCGCAAGGGGAAGCGGAGCTGTCACAATCCAAAAAAAATCGTATGCATAGAACTGCCACGGTACGAAAATCGTCACTGTTAACTTTAAATGGACAAAGGTAGCCAAATAGCAGCGATGTATTTGCTCGACAGGTAAAGTGGCTCACCTGAAGGTAAATGGGTGCGTAGAGTCTTGCGTACTTGAACTCTAGAGCGTACAGTTCCTTCAAGTATTCTGAGTAGATGGAGGCCCTCTTCTTGAACAGTGTCTTTAACGCATCCACACCAGCTTTAACCTCCTTCGGTGAACTAGAGCAGTCAAAAGTGGTGAGTGCTACTGATTAGTAAATGAGTTATCTAATGAACTTTGTAAGTGGTTTTTAGAGATGGAACGTCCACCTAGCTGAATATGATCCAAATGGCAGGCGGCAGATGTGTTTTAATTTCCGACCTTAGAGGAGGTGATGATTCGTGGCTGTGATTGTGGGGATTGGAAACGCGTCTAATCATTATAGTTTTGCAGAAAAAGGAACCTCGTAGCGGCGAAGGGCGCAAATGATTTGCAGAATACGGCGTTGTGTAAATGACTGTTGACAGCTTAGAGATGAGTGGATGAACGGATGGGCAAATTAATGCCCCAGAGACAAATTGATTGTCTGAATGGATGGACGGGGCATGTCTAGATGGATGATTGGGTGTGATGGATTTGAGGGCCAAAGGGGGATATACTTGATTTCAAATGAACGCCAAACTTGCCTCCAGACATTCGGCTCGTCCTGTTTTGTTGGGCTCAAAGCCTGACTAATCATGTGAATCAGGTCGGTGGCTGGGTCATCCATACCGTCGCTCAGGTGTCTCAAACTTCACGCAGACTTGTAGCCACTTTTGGCCTTCTTTTTTTAGGGATTTTAGGCCTCTAGAGTTATTTTAAAAATTGGGAATTCCCAATTTTAGACCGCGAAAATCTCTCTTTTCATTTCAAGGGTAAAAGATCCATAAAATTGAAAAACGTAATTCCGGTCTGATCAACCACTTATTAAAAATGAGTAAATCTTGAAACAATTTAAGTTCTGAAATTCGCTAGAAGTACTTAAAAAGAGGAGAAATGAAAGTAAAAACAACTGCCCCTGCATGGCATGACATTAGACGTCATGACGGTGGAGGAGGCTTATCAAACTACTTATCAAGAATATGCAAACTCTGGAATATATTGACATCTGTAATAGTATTAAGGGGGTTTTAAAAAGGAAGGAAAAAAAGTAGCGTCTACATAACACGAAATAAAGGCTCAAGAAAAACGGACCAAAAACTGGGCTGCCGCAACTCAGCTCTCTGATCTATACCTAATTAATCGTTTAAAATCACGTGACAGTTTAAATTTGATTGATTGATCTACATACAAAAAAAGGGAGATTTTCAAATTCTTGCGTAGTTAAGAAGCTTCACTGTTAAACGGTCACTTATCAAGGTGGAGACACACCAAGCATGGATTTGAGAGGAGTAAGGGGCATCAAGGAGGAGAAGGAGGTCCTCCTGAGCTTGATGCAACGTTAAGGATTCTTCAAGAGAGTTAAACTTGGTGGTAAAGACATGGAGGACCTAGTAGGGAGTACTGTGCCGTAGGTGATGTTTCAGGCATAGGAATCCGAAGTCACCCCTTACTGAAGTCTCAATGGGAGGTTTGTGGTCTAGAAAAAAACTACGAAGAGAAAAAAAATAAGTGAAATCGGGAACACTGAAGATTGAAAAAGTTTTGCACACATTAAAGCACAGATTTAGTCACCTGTCAGCGGCCTGAACCCGAGCAGCAGTAGCCGCACCAGGGTAGTGTAAACAGCTATGCCACCAAAGGTGATGTAATCCTCCCTCCGCCTGATAGGTGGCAGCAAATTCGACGACAATAAACGAAGAGGCCAAAAACAGATAGTTAACCTAGAGAGGTGGGAAAACAAAAGTGGGAGCTGCAGAAGCATCTGTGTGACCTCCTTAGAGGAATCCTCAAATGTGACTCGTTCTTGTTTTTTTATTCGTTTTTTTAATTTTTTCTTTTGTTAAAGTATTCCCGACCAAACCTGCCACCTTGGATAGAAGTCATGGAACAGTTAAAAAGAAAGCAAAAAAAGCGGACTGTAAAAGTGGAATGGTTGGTAGCCTAAATAAGGGAGTAGAACACATTGCCGGTCCACTAGCTCTTATTCCGGCCTGCCCAACTAATCCCCTATTTTGGCCTTTCAGGGGAAAAAACCAGTCTCGTTTGCCTTTGAAAAGGGAGAGGCCCTTTAATATACTTCTCCATCGGCCCAACAACTGATCAAGGTCAAAGTGCCTTTATTATCTAGAGATGATGACCAGATCCGCCACAAGGCTGTAGGCCCAAAGTCTCGCAATTCGAACAGAGGTAGAATTTAAGCGAGCTGAGCCAAATGTGTTTTTTTGGCCTAAGTTGAACTCTTCACATTTCCCCTTTTGTACTTTCGTTCCGTGCCATGCCAAATGGCCTCTTGACCCTTCTGTACTAATGGTAGCAAATCTTCTTCCACACCTACTTGGCTTGTTACGAATTTGAGCGGAGCGTGGAAAGTAGTAGTACATTTTGATGGCTGTAAACATCAAAGAAGTTAAACAAATACCTCCTGTGTTTTTGGTTGTGAGGGGAGGGATGAGAAAGGAGGGGTTGGAAAGTTTAAACCCTCAGGGAGGAGGAGAAGGTATGATGATCTATTCGACTATCCAATGTCTTAGTAACATAATTAATTACTAAAACCAACTTAACACTTCTAACTGCCATTCTGATACGCCCGTCTATTTGTAGTAACCTCATCGTACGCCTAGCTGTTGTGTACGACTTGGGTGAGGTTATCAAAGACCACCAAGAATCTTACGCAAGACACGAGTAAGGGATCCACTGATATGTGCTCTCGGAGGTTTTGTCTGGGCGAGTGCACCCTCGATTGGATGTTTTCTGATGGCACCTTTATGCTGTGTGGCGAGAACACAGCAGAATGCTGGCAGTTTGCTGGTACTTCTCCTTCTCTGCAGACTCATTGCAAGTGAATTGAGGATGACCTTCCTTACCGATACCTCAAAGGCGAATCTACGGTTCAGTATACAAATAATAAACATGCTAGGCAGCCAAGCAATAGTCGAAATTATAAAATCCACATTACCTTGCAGAATAACCCGATCTCCTCATCCTCATGACATAACTTCCACTCTCCAATCCTTTGGATTTTTCCTTATGGGACTTCTAATGGACTTGGGAATGAATGAGATGATAGAATGGAGCACCGACTAGTTTCCCACCAGGTAATAGATTCAGTAAACGAGGAGATACGTGTAGGCATTTATATTACTTTATATATGTATAGAGGAAATGCACAAACAAGCAGACATACAGACACACGCACATACACAGTCATAGGCGAATAAGTAAGCAGATCAAGAAAGAAGGATAGGTAGGGAGTGGGAGGGAGTTGGGGGTGGCATCACGTCACAGAGGCAAATAGAAAAGCGGACCGCCGTCTGAACTACTTGCCCTTATAAAAACAGCAATTCCTGCTAGCGGTGAGAAGGAAAGCATGCACAAAGGACAGACAGAGCGACAGAAAGGAGGACCAAAAAACCGAGACGAGGGTAGTAGAGGAGAGAGAAACTGAGAGAATAAACAAAAGGATAGGACTAGAGCTGTCAGCTATTCAATGCAGTTGCGTAGAAAGTCGAGCAGACGTCGACCGTAGACCTCAGGACGCACTGTGGTTATTTGGTCGGCATTAGCACCACCGTGTTTCACTGTCTTGTACGTCTGTGCAGTGCGTTTACGCATGCCATAGCGGGTGAGAATATCGATGAGTGCGATAAAGTAGATTACTGATCGGCCGAGAGCTGAAAAAGACGATTTAAAAAGAATTATTCAAACTCAGCGGATCGGATGCGACAGCCGATTGAGACTCTCCAGACAGCTACGTTGCTGTGCAGATTTCCGTACTACTTCTTGAACCATGTTACATTACCAGGTAAAAACCTCAGCCTCGACCTTGACCGGTTCGACCAGCTGGAAACAAACGGAACCGACTGGAGCACTTTACAAGCAGCGTTAATTAGCCAATGCCATTCAAAACTGCCCTTCCTCCCCCCGATACGTTGGTCTCGGCCAGAGAACCCAACGCCACAAATCTGTCCCAACTCTACCAGTAAGATCAAATGTCATTCTGATGAACGCCTTTTCAAGGTGACTGAAGATAGAACCTGTAGTTCCTCCTACAATCACCAAAATGTTACACGACCTTTTAGAGTTACTTAATGCAGACATCATAAAACAGTTCACTTCGAAGGAATTCCTTGCCCTTTGCTAACACGCCACTTCATATATTCCTTCCCCACCGCATTATCCTCAACCAAACGGGCGAGGGAAGGGGTTTGTTGGCACATTCAAGCGAGCGCTACCGAGGCCATGAGGGGAGGAGGCCACTGTTGATGTTCTCTAAAGATTTCTCCGTACGAAATAGCCAGTCAACTGTGGTGTGTTTGCGCGTAGAGACGCCTTGGTGAAGGCTGAACAACTACGGTGAAGATCAGGTGCGTTACTTCCAGGACCAAAACATTGTGGAGAAGGGGTCACAGAGCTGCATACTCATATGCTGGTCAGTCAATGATACTTCTCCATTCCAACTAGCTTATTTTCACTCACAATAGCAGTCTATCAGTCCATTCTCACCGCTGTCACATCCATCAGATGCATTTCATCAACTAGCATTCGACAACTGTGTAGAATGTCGCTTGAATAGTCTAAAAAAAACACTATTTTACATACAACACGAAACTCACGTCTGTTTGCCAACTTTTATTTCGTTTTTCATCCGCCTCTGTAAATTCACCGATTCCTTTTGCTGTGACTCCGCGTTAAGGGAATTCGTTGTCGAGGCACTCCGCTCTACTACCAGTCGATTGGGAGGCAAAACTTTTATTCCGCAGAGCCATAAAACCAAATGCCTCCTCACTGCCACCGAATCAACGCGTGAGGTCGTAAAAATCAACACTCGTCTCAATGAGAGAGCTCGGCTGCGTGCCAAATTGAAGTCGAACAGTCAAGCATAGGACTATATTCACTTTGATGCCACCTCACTGACTCCATAGACCACTGCGTATTCATCACAGTTGACGAGCTCTAATGGAACGCAGCATAAGGTGCCACGAACTTCATGTCAGTCTCGTGGTCCCATGCTCCTTCGTTCACTTCGTGCGACCTTCTGCTTGGTCTTAGGATGAGGTGGTGATTGTCTCCACCTCTCACCCACAGTCGACAGATTGGCCCACTCAATCGACCCTTCTAAAGCGGTCGTCGATATACCCAATTTCATTGGCGAGAAATGTCACTTCCTTCTCACTTTCACCTCCACCAATGCTGCTGACCTTCATCTGACGACCTGTCAGAATATGTCCTTTTATTTAGGCAGGTAAATACACCCTCAGTTAGGCGAGAAAAAGAGTAACTGTCCCTTTCTAATGCACGGCGCACACATTGTAAAGTGTTAGCGTTTCAAGTAACCCAAACAGGGAGAAAGAGAGATTGAAGGAGACGTGAACGCTTTACATCGCGCCTAGAATGTGGCCTCGTCAAGTGTCCATTTATGCTTGTCAATGTGATGCAATCTCCGTTTGATGACAATGTTACGGCGAAACGTGCACCTCGGAAGGCAGAAGCTCATTGCCCGTTCGCGATGCTGTGTTCCTTCACGTGGCTAAAAGCAGTCCATACGGAGCCTCTAACTTATCGATATGGACATTCACCTCCGCTTCACTACCATTTTTAGGTAAAATAACCTTTGTTAAATTTCGGCAGCCACTATGCTCATCCAAAGCATCGGTGTTGCGGATGTTGTTAAATATGCTCCGGACTCAAGCCTCCCTGCTCGACTGATTCTGGGTGAGAAAAGAATATTTGGAAGAAATAAATTCTCTAGAAAGACCCAAACATGCCATCGCTATTAAGTATCTCTCTTCTTGCATTTATAGCGAGCTTAAGGGCTTTGCAGTGCAAAACAATCCCTCCTCTGCCATGTCACCTATCAACTATTCGATGGGCAATTGCACTGCTTTCCAATTGAAAGGCAGTACAGTGCCTTCGAAGCGAGGTGATATACAAAAAGACTGTCTACACATAGCACCGCCTCCATCAATAGGAAGTTTGATGTCCAACTGTACGAACTCTCCAGTCTCTGCATGCTTTGTTTCACGTCCCAGTGGAAAGGCATTCGATCAACTATGTTTCACCTACCATTCGATCTGTGCATTTGCCGTATTGAGTAGTGATTGCAGAATGAGCAACTGTATATTAGAAAGGAAAGGTGGACACAGCCACCTCAATCGATTGATGTAGCAGTTATAGTTAGTCAAAACAATTTGTGGGATAAAGAGGCCGCAGAGAAGAAGGTCGATAATTTTGAAAGAACTTCTTTATTTACTAATAGTGACATGCTTATACTACTTTCCAGTTAAGGAACAACTGGACGCAAAATTTACTCAAGATTGGATAATCACTGCTCAAGAGCAACCTAATCCAAACACTACGAAAGTCAAAGGGAAACGAGGCAGTAAGGAGGTGAACATAAAGCCCAAGAGAATTAGTAGGTAGATTCAACACCCTCCCAGATAGTGCGACGTATTAAAGATGAAGATAGACTCGATTTACTACCATAGCACGCAGGTAACCAAGAAAATTTACTTTCGCCACTTCCCCTAAAAGAAACAGCATGAACCAAAATCCGATCCCGGCACAGAGTGCAGCTTGAGAATGACTCTGTTTATCTCGAACCTCCAGATAAATTAACTCCACGAAACAAGGCTTCTGCTCAGGCTGGGGTATGTTTGCATAACCCATCCCACCAAACTGAGCATCGCGCTTGAAAGCAATATGACCTCACTACCCTTTTAATCTGTAAACAGTCATTTTGGAGTAATGGCCTTTTCAGCATGGAAGCTTAGTGACAGTGAGTTTGAAAAGATTTTCCTTAGGCAGCTGAGTTAGGACCGTGGTGGAGGAAGGAGACAAAAACCCTCAAATAGTTACACCCTTATCGGCCTCCGTTTTCACAAGGATTAAATGGGAAAATATCGAATAATATACCAGTCCTTTTCGCAGAGAATACGCACTTTGCTTGTGCCTGCGAATCAATTCTTGGCTGACTTTGGCCTATTGGAAGCCAAATGCCAAAACGCACTAGAGTTTCGCCGTTAAGATCATGTCAAAGATTAGGTGCGCATATATCGCATAAATTAAAAATGACAAATGTTTATTCGTTCAAACTTTGCACAAATAAGACGCAAACTCACATGGTGATCCCCTGAAGGCGTAAAATTCGCTAACAGGATTCAGATCCCCTGTGTACGGTTGGAAGCGATGCGAGGTGTCATCAGAAGGGCTCTCCGGTGGTGTGTAGGTTCCTTAAAGGGAGAAGGAGGAGAAATTAAATCACTCAGTGGAAAGAAAAGAAAGTTGAAGTTAACTTACCTTCCTCCACACTACCACCAGCCACCAAAGTTTCAAAATTCTCCGAGTTCGGTGGACTAAAATCCGAGAAGGGTTCACTGC
Organism: Taenia solium; assembly: GCA_001870725.1. Classification (NCBI taxonomy): domain Eukaryota; kingdom Metazoa; phylum Platyhelminthes; class Cestoda; order Cyclophyllidea; family Taeniidae; genus Taenia; species Taenia solium. The sequence continues at coordinate 32,464 of MIEF01007133.1, read as the reverse complement.
TTAAACCAACACCACCACCGCCACCAGCGTGAGGGAAAGAACTCATAGGAAATGAGGAAGGGATGAAGGAGGCAGCAGTAGAGTTATTAGGACCAAAGAGACGCTCTTCAAAGACCTCGCCCAGCCCATCGCCAGCGGAGGCGAGCATTTCAGCACCGGAGCCTCGATGCCCTCCTATACCCCCGACACCGACGTTGCCAGCAGTGGCACTAGAGCCCACCTCCATAGCGACGGGAGACGCAGAGGTAAAGTAGCCAGTCCCAGGGGCCTCCTCTGCGTCGTTGTCAACGGCTAATTCAACATCGTGGATACCAATGAGGGCACTGTAGTCCATCAAATTGTTTTCTTGTAGAAACTACAGTAAGTACAAAACAAAAATTGGTGACTCGGCTGAAAAGACATAATCTCAAGCAAAAACAGGATGAGAAATGGGATTTGAGAATAGCTATGACAATCGTTACATGAGAAATAGATGTAGCTAAGAGGGCCAGAAAGTTCGGACATAAAACCACAAATCAACACAACCTCCGCCAACTTTGATTGAATGCCAAAAAGTCATTTCTGGAATATGCCTTTTCCGTGACAATTGCAACACCTGCCGTGACAAGGAGGAAGGAGGGATGCCGTTCACATACCGGAAAGAAAGCTTTTCCCACATAAAGCATAGAGGGACCCATTAAACACCTTCAGATAATCACGGGTGTCGGATTGACAAGCCTATTCCACTAAGAGTGCGCAACGAATCACGTGCACAGCCAATGTATGTGATGCTTGGTCTTGATCGCATTAAGTCACGATCCTCCATTTTTAACAGTATCATTACCACCCTGAAGTTCACAGCGCCCTCATTTTACACTGATGAACTGAGCTGAAAGCACTGAATCTGCCCTCTACTCTACTTTCCGCATAGTCCTGGTCAAACTCACAACGCTATTTCATTGCTCCAAAGGAGGAACAGATTACTGTGGCTGTCACAGTTGATTGTGGAACGAAACGGAACTGTAAGTAAGTTAGTTCAAACACCTGATACGGTGGGTCCAATGCCAGGCTGGGGCCAAAGCTCTATTCACATCAGGTAAGAGGTTACGTGCGTGCGGATCGTTTAGGCCAAAAAAATGTGCCACTCCAGCGGGATTCCAAATTGGTTCCCTCGTAAAGCCCATATATGACTACCTCACCTTCAATAAACGCTGCCAAAATTTTGCGACAGCTTGCCACGCCTCTAGAACTCGCATAAAGGACTGACTCAATTAATATCCGTCCTATTCAACTAACATTTCGATGGGCAAGATAATAGGACATTTGTGCAGAGAGAGGAAGATTCGACAGACTAGCGCAAATGAATTTTACAAGTCTCCACAAATTTCACCCAATCCAGTGTAGCAGGTAGATTATGGAAATCACAGATTTAAAATCGTAACCCGGTTGAGCAATGCCTATTTGCGTGCAAGGAAAGGTTTAAAATTGGAAATGGTGATGGGTGATTCGTAAAGACAGTGGCAAGGAATCGTATCAAGTGACCAATACTGCCTGGCAATTCACATTCTTGCAATTGGATGGCAAGAGCTAGGCGTAGATTGCACATTGGGGACGAATGAAGTTTTCACTTAGTGAGCAGCGGAATAGTTGGAAAAAGCCGTAGTACTGGCGCAGTGGATGCATAAGCTCAAAGATACACGAAGGAGGAAGCCTAGAACTACCTCCTACACGAAGACGCATTGAAGTCTAACCAAGGGCATACCGCAATATCCCGTTCGAGGTGTTCCAGCAATCGCTGTTTTGCCGACTCTTCTAGATGCAGTTCGCAGATGTCATTCATAAAGTCGTTATCTTTTAAGGTGGGCAACGGTTTACTCTGAAAGGAAGGAAACCATCAATGGTTACGTCAACACGCACAAACAGTCAGAAAGGAAGCGGGGATGGCACAAGGCAGGCGCGCGAGCACAAAGGGGGCATAGACAAAAATCCAATTGCTGCTGCTTTGTTTCCTTTTTGTTAAAGCTGACTGCTCCGACTACCACTATCATCATTTGCCTCATCAATAATCACTAGTTAAGAAGAGTTATGAGCATTAAGCATGGCTGAGCATTAGGAGGAGGAAGAGTACGGAGGACAAAGTGGAGTGAAGAGGTGAGAGAAGAGATGGATGGAACCATGGAGATGAGGAATGAAAGAAGTGAAATTGATCATCCTTTTCAGTTTTTTCCCTCTCTTACCAGCTTTCCCTTGAACAACTTCCATCTGTGCACCTGAACAACAATGAAGGCGATACAGCAGGATAGATAAGTGTGCCACTTTGATGAATTAAGTGCATTACTCATCTCCGTCTGCGCTTAAAGGCCGATATCATCGCGGCGTCACTCCACGCAGCAATATGCAGAAAGTGAATTAGATTTGTTGACATTTGATACCATTATTAGCCGTAACAGCCGGTGTCAATGTCACGGGTCAATTCAGATGTCATTAATTAGCTCAACAGACAACAGTGGTAGGGAGCATCTAGAACAGGGTGTGGTAGGTAGTGCATAGTCTCAGTGGTAAGGCATTTGAACATTGTGAACGCTTCAAAGGTGGCCAGTGATGATTCTCAGCCTTACAGAATGGTAGATGATCCCATTAACATTGACATGTTTCTAGGGTTTCAGACATCCTTAGTCGATTCCGAGTTTTTCCTTTCCGAAAACGTGTACTTCCAGAAGAATTTTTACTAAGCAGCAGATAATGAAAAATTGGAGTACATTTGGCTGGCAGCCTCCCGATGATTGGAGTACAATTCCAGTGTAGGTCCACATAGTGTAGTCAGATCGCCTGCCTAGTGGCAGATCAAGGAATTTACTCAGAAGGAGACCCTACTCGTACCATGCAGTAGAGTGAGATTATTCTCAAGGGGGGTCACATCAAATAAACATATCGAATCGGTAATTATGAGACGCGCAGTTGTAAATCCCTTCGTTCCAATTTAATTAGACCAGAGCAGAACAACAAGCACTTAATAAACCAACAAAGCCTAAGTCTAATAGGCGGATGGACAGCGATTCAGTCACCGCTTGACAATTCACATGCGGTCATGCGACAATTCGCATTCACCCGCCCCCCTTCAGTCATAAACAGGTAGAGTTGAGGTGATAACATGAGCGTTTTAGCACTACGCATTTTACACGACCCAGGAATGATCGACTCGCCAAAGGACAAGAGAATGCAAACAATTAGTTGTGTTCTGGGGAAAATATGATGCGCAATCATCCTTCTTAGTAGGGAGTTTCGCAGTGCTGATGAGGTCTTGCGCTGTCTACAGAAAATTATTTAGCATTGATAAGACGGACGAAGGCTCTAATTGCTACTCCACTTTCAACAGGTGAACAATTCCACACACTCATACAATGGTATTTTAAAAGTTCCTGCAGAAAGTGACTTCAAAAATAGCACAAACACTTTTTGTCACTAAACATTTGTAGAACTCTATTCCTCCTCTCATGCAATCTACAGGTCTCAAAAATGCATGACCTAGAAGTTGCAAAAAATACTTGACACTCCAGATCACCTGATATTAGCCTCCCGTAGCCTGACTGTTAAGTGCACGGCGATGTTGAGAGAATTGCTAACATTCCCATTCACAAAGGCTCTTATGGCTACTTATATAGACGTAGAGTGAATACCATCTAAAAAGGCATTCCATCACTGAAAACTGAGAAACAAAAGTAGCAGTCGACTCACCTTCTCCTTCTCATTGGCCTCCCGATCCACGACTGAGCCCTTTGAAGGGGAATGAAAAAGAGAAGTTAGGGACTAACTTGACCATCAACACAGCTGCCACATCACCGCTGTCAACCGCTTTTCTGGAAGGAATATATTGGAGGCGGTAGCTCTGAATTGCTCGTAATCACAAAGAAGAAAAAACAAGGCGAGTGAAGCAAATGGATTTGGGTAGTGCCATGCACAGTATTCACCAGTAACTACTATTACCAACCGTCCTGCGCAGCTGCTGCCATTGCCATGGCTGTTTCGCCTTTTGGCGCTAAAATTGGGCACTGAATTTCGCTTGATTCGACCCCACCACCCAAATCCCACTCACCGCCAGCCCAAACCAATCCAATCCAACTCAGCCCTATCTCGACCCGCCCGCCACAGAGCAGCAGCGGGGGGTGACAACAAAGCCACGCACGACGGAAAAAAATTGCATTAAATTGTCGAATTACGCCAACTTTTGGACCTCAACAGCAGGAAAAAAGGGGTGGAATTATGAATGAGGGAAAGGCAAGCTTTTAGCTTACATCGACCTGTGCGTCAAAAACCACGTCAACTCATGACAAAAAAGGCAGAGAGTCTGTCAAAGATGGAGAAATGGAGAAGCGAGTTGTTCCAACCTGACCAATTAAGTTACATTAGCTCATAATAACTTATTAAAGAGAATAAAAAAGCTGGTGCCAGAAGTGAATTTCAAAGTAATCGACTTCAAAGCTTCTTCGTTGGCCAAGCCCAAAAATGGTGAATTAAAAGCAAACCATGAAGTGATGAGATATGCGAGGTCTCAATGAATAAGCAGAGTACATTGGATGGAGAAAAAAGGAAAGTACATTAGCGAGAGCCCCCTGGTCTTTTCTCTAAAGCTTTTGTCGTTTATTTTCAAACAAGAGGAGGGAAAGATTATGAGTCCCTCTTCAGCTCTCTACATTCATATACGAAGTCGTGAATGAGCTCCAGTACCTAAAAGTCTAGCTGTATCATATGACCAGTTCTACTAGGGCCTTGCCATTGAATACAGGGTTGTCACAACTCAGCATTCTATTTTAAGCAGTCTTTTATGTATGTCGTCAGCAAGTGTACTCAGCGCCTTCTTTACGATGGAGCGGCTTAAAATCAAAACTATGACCTTTAAAGAATGGAGAAGACCAGAAGCAGAGCAATTGATGTGCGACTGGTAAATTCATTCATGGAGTCTTAACTTCAACAAAAAGGGAGCTGCGCAGGGTAAGTGCAACAAGAAACACTATTAAACTATGAACATCGACCATCCCAGCCTTCAAACCATGACTAAGAGGCGACCATCACAGTTCGGCCGTTTCATTAATCCTGAGGTAATAGCACGCCATAAAAATATCGAATCGGCCCCTTCAATTGCTGAGGAAAGATTCATTCGCCCTCGAACTAATAAATTTCTACAACCGCCTTATCGTTTGAAACTTAGCCAACTCGCTTGAGGTATGAATTGGCCCAACTGGTGGCCATGGACTGAAGAACATGTGTCACACATCTGGGTAGGAAAATCACCACCACCATTATTACAAAAACGCCAGCAGCGGTACTGAAGATAGAAACCAGAAGAAGGGAGTTAGAGCATATCGTTTAAGCCTCCAAAAATACCAAAGGCCAAAAGTTGCAACTTTGCCTCTACATACACTAGTTAGTCAAATAGAAGCAAAAAGACAAGACTGGTGTCTATGAAAGCCAACTCACGGAACGTTTGATGCAGGTGAGGATGCAGGAGCTACGCTGAAAAGTCGACAAGATAAAATGGGAATTGGAATTGGCATAGATTGTGCGATATAGTGATACCACTCTCCTTTGTGGTGCGCATGTGCGGGTGATATTTGAAAGAGGAGTTTAACATTAGTATGAAGAAATGACCGGTTACGAAGTAAGCAGTGAGGTAAGCAGTGCAGTGTAACCCACTCAAGCTAATGGCGGGGAAATCACTGAAACATTCGAAAAAAACTCCCCCGATTCTAGAATTATACAATCCCAAAGGTCTTTCCCACTGTATGCATAATTCATGAGATCGGCCAATCTGTGATTATTGAAGATTTCCATATCCACTACCCCGGTTCCACCTCATATTTGATGAAGCTATCCCAAAAACCGATTTGTATGGGCCTCCCCACTCTGATCACGAAGTATTCGATCTACCAAATCGGAACCATCGCATCCCAAACGGGAAAAGTAGCCCGTTCAGAATCATAAATACAGTATAGAACTTCAGCAATGACTCGTAAAGCGCGCTTGAACTTGGTTGCGATTGAGCTATCAAATTCTATCGAAATTGGACACTTCGCGCTTCCTGAGGCCCAAGGGAAGCTTATGCATAGCATAAATCCACAAAATCGCAATGAAAACCCCGAAACCAACCCCTAGAGTGAATTTGAAAAGGAGGACGAAACGTCGAGGGATATGTTGATCACTTGACCCCCTCGGTACTGACCAAAATCGAATTTTTCGGGCTTGTTAAACCTCAATCACGAGAGGTCAAACCGATGTCGCACGACAATCACAGCTCTAAATAACCATCAAGTCAAAACCAGGACTTCCGCAATTCTAGAACCTACTAAAAACTGGGCAGACTCAGTATGCGGTAAAGCGAGTATGTGCAGAAGAAATCTCAGAGGAAGCGCGCGTGCATTTGGATGAGAACACTCTAAATAAGCATACACCATAAACCTTCGAGGGAACCAGTCGACCAGGCATCATTGGCGACACCACCACCATTGCATTTGAAGGAAGTGGAGGCTTTAAAAGGTAAAGAAATTGAAAGACGAGGGATGATGACATACCTTGAGATCATATTTTCGGTGCACCGTAACCCGTGGACTGAATACGTTACGCATGGCGAGGAGGTAGGTCTCCTGATCGTTCACTGTAATACGATACATTCCAAGGTATTGCGGTAGAAGTGTTTGTCCGTGCATATTGACTATGTACTAAAAGGGAGAAGAGAAGGAATAGAAAGTAAAAGATTGCAGTCTGTAATTTAACAATCTAGCCCACACAAGATGCACCGATCTGGATGGCCGATCGGTCACAGCGTAATGGTCAGTTATGGCCCGACCTCGTAAAGGACAAAGGCATCGAAATAAGCACTATTAATTACTTCAGTGAATGGTCGATTCTAGGTTTCTCATGCTCCTCTTCTCTTTAAGGTAGGCGCAACAAAGACAGTTTTCAAGACGGTTGGTTCAATTATCTTCTAATGCCTCTTAATTCAACTCTGACACCATTGCAAAAGAAGGTTAGCATCAGAACTATTTATTGATGTCTTTTCATATATGCTGTAATGGAGCCCCTCCGCTTATTACTCACCTAACCTCTTAACCTGCCACAGTGGCAGCTCACTCGTAGCTTGAGCAATCGGTAGACTCCGCTCATTATGATAAAGGTGTGGATGAGGTGTGTAATAAGAGATTCGCTTTGATAGCATCAATAGAATGCTTTGCCACCTGCGCCTGTGAGTCACAATCTGAAGAGGGAATGGGGGAGGGGGGTAAAAACACGCACATTCATTCATCAAAAGCGAGGTTTCATCCACACAAATAGAGACGACAAGTAATAGGTGCTAAAGAAAGTAGCGAGAGAGACGGGATAAATGAGGTGCATTGCATAAGTGTCTCGGACCAGCCTCTTCAAAGCGGCAAGGCTAAATTTGCATAACTCATATCCCCATTTAGATTTATAGAACTTCAGTTTAATGAGGGATAATTATTGAACCGGGAGAGAGAACTTATAGCAGAGAAGTTCACACTCCAGTAATCACGCAACCTCGATGCTATGGTAAGGGATGACTGCCCACAGGCGAAATCGCCTTTCAGCAGCACCCTAGTTCAGCTAATAGTGCTGCGTGATAAATTGCAATTCCATTACGAAAGCACTCACGGATGCTATTATCGTTTTTATTATTCAGAAAACGAGGGTTGACTTGAAAAAAGGAAGCTCCACTTGAATCCACCGTCCAGATATTGAGTACGTCATGTAGCCAAGACGTTTATGTGACTAATGAAGCGGAGAAATGCACCAATCTAGAGGTACGATATTATCTACCACAAATTCCATTCTCAACCGCCTACGTTGAACCCATCTTGGCATCAAATACTGGTTGATGTTGAGGAAGGTGATTCAAACTTACCTGCTTTGTGCCAGACTCAAATAGTTGCAGTAAGGTCTTACCAACTGCGTGTAGCGATTAATGAGAAGATGAGCTAGCAGAACCTTCCACCCAGAAATAGAGCTAATGTGTTTCAGGTGATAAATCACCGGATAACTATGCATCAGATTCGAAATGACCCTCCTTTTCCTTGAAGAAAATTACTCAAAGTTGCCGTGGTACGAAGGTTCGAAACTGTCTAGAACCTCCAACAACTGTCTGGTCTTCAGTTCAGCAACGCGATGTTGGGAAAAGGTTGTTTACTGACTCAGAAATTTGGGAAATGGCTTGGGCGTTTGGACGTTAAGCGAGCAATCCGATCATTTCATGCTTCTAGAACATGCAACACATCATTGGAAGAGTACTTTCGGTTTCTGCAAATGCATAGTGAATTGTAGATGAAAATGTTCACCAGCTGAAGGTCGAATGGCAAGCTATTCTTTCTCGTCGTCTTCTCCCTCATAAACAAGGATTAGTGAATTAATGCTAAACAAAGGCATCATTCTTACGGGATAACGCGACGCTAGACCTCACGAGGTGAATCTTATCTGTGCTAAAATTGATCCCATATGATAAAATAGGATTGAGTGGAGTTGGAGGCACAGCCTTCCCTCGCCCTCTGTAATGCATTCGCTTCGCACACCCCCAAACTGCAAGTGAATGGCGCCTCTCCTTGACACCGAACATATCAAATATAAATGGAGGTGGTTGAAGCGACAAAAAAAACGATTCTGCAAAAGCATACACTACGAGGAGAACAACTTAGAACCCTCCTAAAGTAATTCAACTTTTGTTCTAGCAGACCCGCACGTACTTACACGATCACCCTATATGAACAGGGCCTTGACCCTAACCTGACTACGGCGCAGCTGTATCAGGCGGCTGAACTAACTTAACCGCAGTTCTGTTTCATTGCATCCCGTTTCGTTCGGCAAGCAACAACAGAAAATACAATATTCTGTTCCCTCCAAGGAGCGATGGTTATTTACAATGCGAAAAGTGGAGATGAGAGAAGATGCAGTGCTTTCAGCTCAGCTTCTCAATGAAAAATGGAGGTCTTGTGAGCTTCATGGCAGTAGAGAGCCCAGACCCAATGTGAGAAAGTGAAGTGGGTAGACATTTCCTACAAAACAATCTCATTCAGGTGACTTTTATTAAGCGAATGTTGATGTGGAACACTGAAAAGAGGAATTGTGGCAGCCTTATGTTAGAAGTCAGCGCATTGATCAAGTAACACTGGAGGAGACGACCTAGACGTCAATCAAATACGAAATTCACGCGAAAACACTTATTGAAGCCGTTACCATTCTCATCCAGATAAGCTGGAACCGCCCCACAAGAAAGTACTCCCAGGAAGATTGTCTCCAACTTCAAATGGCACCTATCAGCTTCATATCAACCATCAGGATTCATTGCCTAACATTTCATAGTAGTGACAGATAATGAGGGGAAAAAGAAAAGGATGATGAAAAACATGAGGAGGCAGTCTCCTTCTCTTACCTCATGGTAGCTCTCAATAAAGTGATGCATCTGTTCCACCTCCTCTGAGCTGATCATCTTTAGTACGTAATGCCTGTTGTACGTCACAAGTAGTTTGGAGCCCGATTTACTACTCACGCTGTCCCACAATGGTTGGTAACGTGTGAACGACTCCTAGGTGAGTAGTCAGTCTAAATGGTTACTCGCTTACCCAGTAGTCGTTTGTGTCCACGTTGAACCTCTCTCGCAGGTTCTGGAATGCCAGTGGACAGTACTCCTTGAACTTGAATCGACTTGGCATATTCTCTCTATGCACAGAATAATAGAAAGTTCTAGACAGATGCCCTACTTATTGAACAGATGGCCCTTCACTTTAATTTTGAGATAGGCCTTAAAGTCGTCCTTCAATAGCACCGCGCGCGGTTTCATGTGTTGTAGAGTAGTAAGAGAATGATTGATACCCCACATGAGGACGCTCTTCAAGGGTTCATTGGCGCGGAAGAGCTTCAACTTCTGTCGACCGCCCTTCAGCTTCTTCTGCTTCGACTGAGTCGCCATACCTACAAGGAGCGAGAGGAGAAACGTGTTAAAGTAGTAGGTCCTCTAAGAGTTATCAAACCCAATAGGAAGGGAATGGAGCGATTAATAGAAGCTGTTAAACCAATGAATTTATAAACTTGAACACTTCACCCCGCCAGTTTGGAAGGTGACTCGCCTTTTCAATCAGAAGAAGAAAGCATTTTCTTGTCTGTATTCAGCCTCGCGAATGTCAATGCCCGGTTCACTCACTTTTAAACGGTTTAAGGAGTCTAGTTTGGGAACACCCCAAACTTGGAAGCCAAAACGTTCAACTATATGGAGAGAAAAGTACTTGGGCTCCAGCACAAAAACTTACAAAAGTGTGGATTAGTTCTTTCAGTAATGCAAGTGTTTGCATCACACCGAGGATAAATAAAACAGCTAGTCAGTATTCCTCTAACTTCTCAGTGGTGAACGTCTAAACAAGGGACAAATGGTCCACCAGATCTGCAAGAAAGGCTTCACCCTTTCGTGACTTGGAAGTCACAGTTTACGTCCACAAATATCCCTACTTTTAAGCATCGGTTTGTGGATGACCTTGCGAAGAAAAGTGCAGATCAAGGTAATCCGGATTCGAAAAAAGGACCCAAATGAGAGTGGTAACTAAAAATAGTCTGGTATAAAAATGTCAGTGATTCAAACGGGTGATCACTATCAAGTGACAAAGACGGAGTCTTTTGATTAGATACTATCGTCCCCGACTGGGGTTTCATAGAAAGCGACACCATAAGATACAAGACTGGTGGCAAAAATTAAGTAGGAACACTTGGGAGAATCCCCTCCCACAAACTAAGGACTTTTTATGAGTTACGTTATAAACAAATTGCAGAATCTTTTTTTATATAATAAGCCTTACGTCTGACACCAAATGTAAGCAAAAGGCCAACATGCTGACAACTTGTGCTTCATTTCTTTTCCAAAAAATGAGCAAACGATTCGGAGTAAACAAACGGAAAACCCAGCGCAGCTGCGAACAGTCGCTTAGGTGGAGATTTCTGGTGTTCTTCAATAGATAACATAAAAAGAGACAGAAATAGTGGTTCGTTGGCATGAATCAATGGACCACGAAGTGTGTAAACTTCCCCTTCACTGCCAATAAGAAGTCCCTTGTGAAACAGAGTTACTACCTCCTTAAGCACAAGTTTTAACACGCCTCGCCATCGTATTGTCACCAAACAAAGACTGCACTGCGTTGGTAAGCATAAATAGACATTCTACCAGGCCTCAACCCCAGTTTCTTGCGGACTTGGGTTGTGCGTGTACTTCAGCCAAATTCCAGGCGCGATGTAAAGCGTTCACGTCTCCTTCAATCTCTCTTTCTCCCTGTTTGGGTTACTTGAAACGCTAACACTTTACAATGTGTGCGCCGTGCATTAGAAAGGGACAGTTACTCTTTTTCTCGCCTAACTGAGGGTGTATTTACCTGCCTAAATAAAAGGACATATTCTGACAGGTCGTCAGATGAAGGTCAGCAGCATTGGTGGAGGTGAAAGTGAGAAGGAAGTGACATTTCTCGCCAATGAAATTGGGTATATCGACGACCGCTTTAGAAGGGTCGATTGAGTGGGCCAATCTGTCGACTGTGGGTGAGAGGTGGAGACAATCACCACCTCATCCTAAGACCAAGCAGAGGGTCGCACGAAGTGAACGAAGGAGCATGGGACCACGAGACTGACATGAAGTTCGTGGCACCTTATGCTGCGTTCCATTAGAGCTCGTCAACTGTGATGAATACGCAGTGGTCTATGGAGTCAGTGAGGTGGCATCAAAGTGAATATAGTCCTATGCTTGACTGTTCGACTTCAATTTGGCACGCAGCCGAGCTCTCTCATTGAGACGAGTGTTGATTTTTACGACCTCACGCGTTGATTCGGTGGCAGTGAGGAGGCATTTGGTTTTATGGCTCTGCGGAATAAAAGTTTTGCCTCCCAATCGACTGGTAGTAGAGCGGAGTGCCTCGACAACGAATTCCCTTAACGCGGAGTCACAGCAAAAGGAATCGGTGAATTTACAGAGGCAGATGAAAAATGCAATACAATCTCGACAAATAGTAGAGGTTCAAGTTTCATACCCAACAAAATTACCATGGAAAGGTGTGAACCAGCTCTGTTAACATGGAAGAAAGGCAATAATCAAACTAAAATTCTAGTTAGTGGTACATGAGCTATGACGGGTGCTTATCGCATTCACAGGTTCCCACACTTTTGAAGGGAAGCAATTGCTTGGTCGAGGTGCAAGTTAGGCTGATTCTTGGTAGATTTAACAGTGGTTTGTGTGTGTAAAAAGATGTCAAAGCATCTGGTAAAATTAGTGAAGTAAAGGCGCATTAGAAGTACTCGGTATCGCAAAGCGTGACAAAGCCGACCATTATGTTCAAATAAATAGATACACATATTCAAAGGTACTGTTTTTGTCGGTGTCAAATAATGTACTTTCAAAACAGACTTCTGGCTACGCATCGAAATACCTTACTAGCTGACGCGAATAAGGGTTACATTTTTTACCATGTGAAAAGGGCACTAAATCCGTGCCTCAAAGCTATATTCCAAATTAAAGCGTTGAGTGAATACGGAACTGCGAATGGTACTGCACTCCACATGAACTGATTGCTGAAAAGACCAAAAAGTATTTGATCAAGTGTAAGAACTCCTACACGTTCTGTAATCTCACAATTATTGTTTTAATTCCGGGAAATTGTAATAATTTTCCATGCCTTCTAGTTGTAGTTTGAGGAACTTCGATTCTTCCAAAAATAAGACAATGTAAGTCAGAAAATAACCCATATATATGAGTGCGAAATTTTATGCTGGGTTACTTGTCTTGGTAAAAAAGCACCGCCAAATAAATAGGCGTCGCTAAAAGGAGTTTGGGAAATACTTCAGAGAAGCAAGAGCAAAAAAAACCACAAACAGGCCTTTAGCAGGCACTGTAATCCATTTGGTGGGAACAAGTGAAGACAAATGTCTTCTACTTAAGGCAAAAGTAAGTAAAGTAATGGCAAGAACAGTGTCTTGAGGGCACCACCTTCAAAAATTTATGAATCCGCACCTGTCGAAAAAAAACCACAAAATGCATAAGTTTGACAATGATCTTGGAGCAGTACAGCGAGTTTTGTTATTTAAAAAAATCGGGCACAAAATCTCCAGAAAAATACATGAATACAAAAAAATTATGTTTAAACTATTTGGGTGGAGGCCTAATATAGACAAGCAAAACCGTCAACAATTGTAGAAGACTGCATGTTTCCGAAATCCATGGAATAAATTATGAAAAACAACCACAGAGATGAAAAAACCGAGTCAGAGACCAACTCACTGGGGACGAGACAGATCTCCGAGCACAAAAAGCGCGGATTAACAGACACTACAAGTTTATTGGATAAAATGGTCCTCTTGCGGATTCTAGAAGTTAAAACAAAGTTGCGCATTGTTTGGTTATCTTTAAATAAATAAAACAGGCCTTGAATAGTTTATTAGCAGCTAAAATTAATTGCAAATACCTGAAATTTTTTTAAAGTGGAACACGTTTTTAAGGGGGGGTATTTCAGGGATCTTGAAGTAACTTTGCAATAACTGGCGAAATTGTCAATGTTTATACTTGCTTCTATAATAGATGTTTATAGTGCACGTCAAGCACACTCTAACGCTTGCTTATTGGAAAGTTATTTTACAACCGTAACATTGCAGCAACTTTTGTAATACATAGCCCCTTATGTTTTCGGCCAATGCCTCCGATGCTTTCACTCATGTAACACTTTGCCTGTTTGGATGCCGCTGTTGGCCAGATGGGTAGCCATATTGCCCTAGCCGGGTAGGCTGGGTTCCGATCTATGCCAACAGCCCCGTCCCCTCTGTTTTCCAAATACATATACCTTCTCTAATATTGCGCCTTCATTTGCCTTCAAGGGAGTCTCGGTGTACTGCCTTGTTTGTTCGGACTGTCGCTTTCGGTCACTTGGGTTGCTCCCGGGCCGTGCCAGCAGCCTTTGACCCCTCTGTTTCCAGAACATATATTCTGTCCTGGTACTATGCCTTCTTTACCCTTAATGGAAGTCTCAGGACGCTACAAATTAAGTAGCGTATCTATATATGGTTCTTTCTTTGCTTATCCGTGCATTTTTTCCTTATATGCAAGCAGTGGCTGCAGCTTCCCGAGACTTTCTTTAAGGTAAAAGAAGGCATAGTACCAGGGCAGAATATAATCTGAACCAGAGGGCATGGTGGCTGTTGGCACGGCACCGGCTAGTACAATATGGCCACCCAAGTGACCGAAACCGGCAGCTCGAACAAACAAATCATTGCAGAGCCTCCCTCTTCTTTCGAGCGTCGTCTCCGACGCTCTCCTTGGTCAGCCCTTTGTGTCAGCCATCACAGCGTAATCAGTGCTAGCAGAAGCACCCACAAGCTAACCGTGCCAGTCATCGAGAGTCAAGCGCATGCGTCTTTGTAGTCCCACCAATTCCGCGTAGCACTCGATGCAGCAAATGCGCATTTCTTAGCCCTCCTCTTCCATGATAATGTGTTCCAATGAAAGATAGGGGTACGAATCCAAGTTTTCGAATGGATGAATGCACACAACACATATTGTGATTCCAGGCTTTTTTGATGCCGTGGGAGAAACCCTGAGCAAACGGGGCGACCGGGCCTCATATGAACGGGATACACGTGATATAAGTGTGCAAATCATAAAACGATGCTGTCGAATAGCGTCCTGCACATTCAACATCTATAGATACACATTTCGGCGAAGGGAGGCGAGTCGCCCAAGAACCTGAAGCAAGGCCTACGGAGGATGCTTGACCACAACGTCGCTGATCCCTCTTGACAGTTCCGCTGGACTTAGAGTTCGCGGCTAGTGTCGCTTCAGTTGTTAATAGCTTTCTTATACAACAGGAGGGTCGGGGAGGTGCCAAAAATGGACGTCGATCACAGCCCTTCTCTTATGGGATGTAAGAGATTCCCCATTCCGTAGCACATGCACTTCATTCACATTGCCCAAGTTTGCCCCAGGCAGTACAGATCAGGGTAAAATCCACCAATTCAGCGCCCCGAGACTTTCTTTAAGGTAAAGGAAGGTATATTACTAGGACAGAACATATATTCTGGAAACAGAGGGATTGGGGGCTGTTGGCACGGCCCGAAGGCCAGCCCGGAGGCCGGCCAACTGGCTAGTACAATGGTGTTCTGCTCTAAAGAAGCTTCGTATTTTCGTCAGCCACTAATAACTTGACCTGGATACGTATGCTTCAGGCCTCGCCCTTTGCATGTTTTAATCTTTGCACCATTGTCTTTAGGGCTAGAACTTGCCTATAGAGCTTTATCAGACCGCTTTCTTGGAAGATATTAAATCAAGTTGCGAAGTGTATGTTTTTGTCCTGGTGTATGATAAGTTTAAGGTGGAAATTTGCCTCATCCATTCTTTCACATATAATGTATGCTCTAAGGGCTTTTTCTCCGCCACCAATAATAATAATTGTGGTCTTCACCTTCCTTTATATTACTTTTGGCCTGTTCCGTCCAAAAGGAGGTCCAAAAAGATTGATTGAGAGTTAAACACATGCCAGTTACTTTGGATTGCTGTCAAACCTGCGTCTTGCAGACGATTGTCACACACAATGTGCAGTGATTTGGGGATAGCCCAGGCCGACTAGTCTGCATAGGTTGCTGAAAGCTGGACGCTACACTGCAGGGCTCTACAGGCATCAGTTGCAACCCTATCTATTTTTCTACTTCCATTTTCACTACCCCAATTTTAAATTTAGTATTAAGGATCGCCTTCACCCGTGTAGAGAGCTTTGTGAATCATATACGTAGGCAGAGCAAAGACCTTTTGTGCTACTAAGCTTGGCTTTCTGTGGTCAAATTTTAGCCATTGTTTTGTTGTTTTATTTTCAAACTCCGATTAAAGAAAGATATGTTTAATGGCGATCAGGTAGCTTAGACCAGCCCCCTGTACTGAATTTGTGGTAAGGCGGACGAGAGGGTGGAGGAGGAGTGGAGCAATGAACGTCGACCCTTAGGCTTTACCGTGGATTTTAGGATGACACCCATCCAATAATATCCAAATTTCCCCACTTTCTGCATGTACTAGGTCCCCGTAAAATCCTCTTGTCCCCTCTTGATAATCTTTTAATTACATTTTTTGCACATAAAGGTCAATTTTTAATGCAAGCTTAAATCCATTAAGCATAGCTACCTTTTAGTCACTTGTGGCGCCCATTCAACCTACCCTAATGATCTCTTAAGTTGAGTCACGACTATGAGCAATTTAATGGGAGGGAACTTTCTGACGCCCCAGCTATCAATGGCACTTTTTTCTATTCTTTCGCCTACTGTACTATGAACTTGCTTGCCTAACTCTTGGCTTTTGTAGTGGGCCGCTTGTGGCCTCCGCCATTTAGCCCTTGCTGCGCCAAGCCCAAAGCACGTCCACCATGCATACTCTGCCCGAGTGTTATGTCTTGAGAAAAGTCTCAAGAGGCTATATCTACAAAGCGATTGCCGACTGGCTAGCTTAGAGCGGTAAATGTCAAATATCCAAGAGTGGAATACTTTAGCAACGCTAACTCCCGAAATTTCCCAACTTAGTCAGAAAAGAAATTCACATAGTTCCGACAAATAATAACAATGCATTGAAATGAAACCGTTAGCACAAAAGGCAGATATGGATGTCATGATTGCAAGGTGGGGAGGTGAAACATTAAATTGTGTGGTTTTATCCATCGTATCACATACTACTTATAAGTCCAATCCTCCTAGCTAGTCTTTTGGAGCTTCGCTTCACCTCCAATTGCATTAGATCAAAGCACATGGCTACCATGGCTAGCCCGACGAGAAAGTAGACAATGGCCGCGATGAATTTATTCGTCCTATGCACCGGATCTGGATCATCAATACCTGGAAGCATATCCCCAAATCCAATTGTGGAGACTGTGACAAACACGAAGTACATGGCATCCAGGAATGTCCACTGTTCCCAGTATGCGAATACTAGAGCACCCATAATCATGTAAAGAGTGAATAGACAAAGAATTAGCCACACCGGAACGCGTACATTTCGACTCTCCTTTCGAGCTTGAAGAGCTTTGACAAAGACGGAATTGGTACCAGCCAGAGTAATGAATAGGCTCTCTGTGACGCCTGGAAAAGGTGTCATTTTTCTCTCCAATTCCTGTAGAGCTGAAGTTTTTTTACGACCTCCTTCTTGGGGAAATTTGGGCGAATCATTGAATAAGGCTCTTCCTGGTATGTCTCGAAGTGCTAAAGGTGAGTTGGACCCATTGGCGGTGGGTTTACTGGGACCTCTTGCAGTCGTGCAAGGCTTGGAATGGACTGGCGCTGGAGAGTTGCGTTTCTCATCTGCTATGAAACAGCAGCACAGAGTTTTGTAGAGCATTCGAAAAATATCCGCCATCAGGCTACCCAAGTTAGCGAGGAGGAGGAGCATCATTGGAATGCCGAAGAGACCGTAGAATACGGTTGCTAGGCGACCGTATCTTGTCACTGGAACGACCTGTCCGTAGCCTAGGGATGAAAAAGTGATTTCGGATTCTGCTCTCCCACAAAAAGGGGACTTTTTTCTTATTGAGTGCTTGATTAAAGGATGACCATATCTTTAAATCAGAGATGCTTATGCGGCCATATCTCCTCGCCTCATACCTTGAATTTCTGCCGCAAAGCCTAGAGAGCAACTAATTACAAAGCAGAATAAGTAAAGGAATAGTTTTCCTTTGAAATCGTCATAATTCTGTCAGAGGAAAAGAAGCTAATTAGAAGAAGTGAATGCTGGTGGAAGGAGGAGAGGTAAAAAAAGGGTTAAAAAAGAACTCCGCATCTTTGTGGCTTCCCTATAGCGATAGCGAAGGGGAGAGGAGAGGAGTAAAGAAATAAAAGATGAACTCTAATTTCGAACGATTTGGACATGCCACACTGCTAGTTGTATCATTAGATGGTTGGAAGTGGATTAAAGCCTCAATTAACTTCTATTCCATGCAATGGAGGTTCAGTGACCAGGTGGTGCATATGTTACGGTAGCCGAATTTTATTTCCGTCAATCTGGGCGCCGACTGACGTCTGATTGCCATTCAGCCACGAAATGGACGCCTCGAATGCTAAGGAAAAGCTATTTTGTTAGTGAAATTCGAACTCATTCATTCATTCTGTTGCTCCCCCCACGGATCACTTTATAAGAGGTTCCTCATAAGGGAGGCATCTTATTCTCGCCATAACCGATAAGCCCGAAATGGTAGGTGAAAATAAATTCTTCATGTTCCCTCCAAGCGCCCTAACACCTCGTGCATGGTGTAAATATCAGACTGATTAAGTTCCAGAGGTCTTAACCACTGAGGCTAAGATGGATCCCTGGAGGAAGGCGGCGGGAGGGAGGGAGAGAGGCAGGAAGAGAGAGCGCAAGACGGAGGGAGAAGTGGAAAGCAATGTATCATTCCATCCCACACACATAAAAGGCAATTTGGACTTGCATTTCCTTTGCCTTAGGCGTAAATGTTACACTAGGCAAAGGTAACTTCATTAGTAGCGAGACAGCCAGATTTCGTGTTTTGTTGTGTCTGCCTCGACTTTTGAACATATTTAGGGCCATATATGTAACCCCTTTTTTCCTTTATTTTAGTAAAGAGTAAAGAGGGAAGAGTAAAATTAAAAAAAGAGTTTAAAAGGTTTGACCTGACCTGACCTGTCTAGCAGACGACCTAGGTAATTAGTTGATAAATCAAGTGGATAGGTAAATAGTAAGCGTATTGCTCTTCATTTGTCGAAACTGTCAGTTAGAGTGGGATTGATTAAAATCCAATCGGTTTGTAATGTAATTTGGAGAGAAGACTCCCCTGACAAGAAGATATGAGACATTCTGACATCGGTAGAGCCTTCGGTGTACTGCACCGCCTCGATTTTTCTAGGCCAAATGTGTATAGCATTTAGAGTACGTGGTAGAATGAATGGTCAGGGATGTCAGTTTTATGCCTTTTGGGTCGGTTGAGGAGTAGCCAGAGGAAGATGCGTCATAGTGTGCATAATGTCGACCATTGAGGAATGAAAATGACAAGAGTTGCCTTTATTTATATGGTGAGCGGAGTGGCTTCCACTTACCTTCATTGGAAAAGGAACAGCGACGCACTCGTCTAAGGAGTTCATTTTTTACACACTTGATGCGAAGCTTCAGCATTTTTGGGCATAAAGGCTCATATTACCTAGTTCAGCCTAACTCAAGAGTAGTGATGGCAAGAGGCGCTGATATGCGCCTCTCTTCGCCAAGATCCGATTGTCATTATATGTCATCCGGGGGGAGGAATATTTGACAAGCTGCAGAAGGCAGTATGAAGTTCGTGAGTATAAAATAAATACCAAAAATTTCTCCGGTATTTGCATATGGATCTGATCGCAAAGGGGAAGACAAGTAACACATGTCAGACTTGTTTGCTTTCCTATGGACGCAGAAGTGGAGGTGGATTAAATAGCATTTCCTACAAGATTTAATTTTTTAACTCCACAAAAGTGAATCAGTGCCACCTTCACCGCCACCCTTACTATCAAAAACAACATCATCTAATGACTGTAAATACGCATTTTGGGGTAAAATTGCTGGCAGAGACGTAATGTTTGATGGGAAGATTTTATCTTTTGGTGGGACTTCACTTCTAGCTTTTTATTTTCCTCCATTTAATCTCATACGCCTCTCTTGAGCCCCCGAGGGGATGGCATCAGGGATTGACTATTCCACTTAGGTCAATCATTCATCAAATCAAGAAATTGAGCAACCATTTAACCACTCATTCAATCCTTCACTCCATTATCAGTTCAAATTCAATTACTCACCAATTTTGCTGATTCACTAGCTCATTTGGCTGGCTTCCGAATCATTCATTCGTTGCCTCACTACTTTGTTCTTTCTTTCTTCCATTTCCGACACATTCACGTTCACTCACTTCCGGTTCCTGAACCCATTCGTTCGTGCAGCCATGCATTCACTTACAAAAGTGTCTATTTATTTACCCTCTTAATTCATTTATTAATTCATTCACAATTTAATAGGCAATTCCGTTAATCAGTTAAATAGTTCATTCATTGATACAACTTTTCATTAATTCTTTGAGGAAAAACTAATTGGGCAATTACTGACGATGTTAGTTAGCCACATTATTTTAGTCATTTCCTTTTCATTCCCCAATTTGATCCCGTCATTACTTTACTTATTTATCTGACCAGCCAATTAGCCGATTAAACACGATTCTCCCCAACTGTGGACCACTCATTCGGATTTGTTTCCACCGATTAACTATTCGGTAAACATTCCATTCATCCGATTAACAATAATGCGATTGTGAGGGGTCAGACTCCCTCCCTCCTCCCGCTGGGGAGCACGCATAATCGTCCCTCATAAAGCCCTTTTATTTTTGCCGCGTAGCCTCACCCAAATCATTCCCCTGTTTCAAGGGTACAAATGCTGAAAGGGGTGCAAAAAATACCGAACCGATTACAAATGATCCATCACTCCATCTCGCTTCCCGACTCAGGGGTAGGAATATTGCACCTCTCCACTGCTGGGGCCTACAGCGATATGTGGTTCTTAATCAAGAGTGCCTACCTGATAAATCTGATGCCAAGAAGAGGTGATAATCACTTTAGGAGGGAATAAAATGTAAAAGGAGCACTGCAAAGGAGTGGGAGGGGCACTACCTCCCTCCTATCCTATTCCACTCCAAAATGCGATTCTCTTCGTTAGTGACGACATGAAACCCTCGTTACCATGTAAGAATAAAGCATTTAGTTCACTGATTCATTGCTTTGCCAAGAAGGAAGGGTTTTTTCCCACAATTTGCTTTAACCCTTTGTCTTTCGACAATTTGGAGGAAGCATTTAGACTGCAATCTACACCAAAACCACACAACTACACTTTTACACCAATAATGATCCCTTGGGAATGGAATGTTGTCTAAATGGATGCGGACTAAGGCAAAGATCGGATTTTCTAGGGGAAGTGGGGGATGGTAGCCAATGGTACGTTGGAACGTTCGTTTGTTCGTTTAGCCTTGTAAAGCGCAGCCTACCTTTGATTAAAAGCCAGTCAGTCAGAGGAGCTACTATTCATATGAGAGATAGGCAACTACCCTAAAATTTCATCTAATACCTGGCCTAAATAACTTTGTTTTGAGAGGCAGCCAAGTCTTTAGTCCGCCATTAAACAGAGGGGATAGGGAGAAAGACAAGAAGGCAGAGGTAGAGTGTTCATGACGGGTAGAAGTCTGAACCTAACAAGATATGGTAATTCTTGGCTATTTTTTTGGCCGAGATTTGAATAGTACGCCAGATTTTTTCCCATCAAACAGACATGGAAGTATTTTAGAGGGCTGAAAGGATTGGATCGACATTGTTCTAGAGTTACAGTGACAGTAACACGGATCAAGTAAAAGGCATCACAACTAACTCACCGATGGTGGTAATAACTGTGGTGACGTAGAACAGTGACCCACTCAGTGTCCACGGATCTGTTCTAGGGGTTCGACTCTTTAATATTGACTCTTGGTGTGATGCCGAAGTCCTGGGCCCTGCATCAGACTGATCTTCACCTTTAATAGTAGATGCGGTCATTGTCGGTGGCGACAGTGGTGGTGGCACCCATCCAGCACGAAAAGCTTTGTATACTGCTCGCAGGAGATTATTCAATAGGCTGGGCGGGACTACTGCTTTGAGCACCTGACGACCTCTCGCCTTGGATGTAAGATCTGTAAAGGCGTGAACCTGGGAAGTAAAGTTAATGTCTACTGCTTCATTGAGAATCTGTTCCAATATTTGGGTTTCGCCAATTGCAATGAGGTCCTCCACCTCCTGTCTGAGCTGTCTCAGCTGATTTTGACGGCCTTGCAAATACTGCAGAGTCTGGTTTTTTTGATGCCGCTGCACTTCAATTTGAAGAGTTTGCAGTTGAAGGTTCACACAGTGAAGAGCCATTTGCCGAGGTGTGGGTCTCATTCCTTGCTCTAAGTCTCGTCTAAATCTACTCATTCTTCCACTAAGTTGTTCAAAAGTTGATTTCACTTCCGTCACTCCACGATCTAGACGCGCTTGTTGGAACTCTCTCTCCAGAAAGTTGAAAAGAAATGTACCACCAATGAGGTAAATAAATATAAATATTAGCAGGCCTATTTGCGAGCAAGTGATGGCAAGAAACTTGCGTAAACACTTGTACTTCGACCTCGGGGGCGAGGCATTTGCCAACTCAAAGTCATCATCATCTGTACCTTGATGCCGACAAGCACAGCAACAGCCGTGGTCACAACCCATTGTGAGGTGAAAATGAAGAACCTCAGCCTTAGAGTCAAATATTAACACCTCGTTTGACAACTAACCAATGATAGTCGTGAAGCCTAACGAATTGCCCGGATCAGGTTGCAAGGCTTTTTGATTGGCCCATCACTACTCTGGATAATCTGGTTTGTGCACGTAGGCCGCTTGTAAGCTCTGACAAAGAGACACACCAAAGTGGTTTTTTACAGTGGGCGGGCCTCTTATGTCTTGCCCATCAATAAGAGCGGATAAAATAGAAGTGAGTAAATGTTTGCATATATGTCCTCGAAGGTAAATAGGGTCACATGATGACTCTGGACCACCACACCTAATTATTGGGGTATTGAGATAGAATGTGGCCTGTTGGCAGGTGTTATTTATTAGTTGGATGATAAATCAGTTCCCTAAAATACAGCACCTCAACCACAGAAAGTTGTCACAGAGTCGGGGAGATTGATCGAGGACTGAGGAAACTCTGTGGAAAGCCAAGTGTTGGACAGAAACGGTTAGTGGAACCCACTAGAGCAAACTAATGAGGGATAATCAATTGTTGAAGCGAATTCCTCTTTTGCTTCTCACTTAGGTGCTTGGTTGGGGGTAAGTTGTGAGGCCTGTATGATTCCTCCAAGTGGGTTTAATCAAACCCCTTAAGTCAATGGGCGATAGTCATTCTGACCCAAATAATTATTACTTTAGCACACTCGGCGATTGAAATATCTCTACTGACGGTTACTTCGGTGATTTTCAAAAAGGCGATAAACAGTCACTTTTACAGTCAGCCGGACAAAGCAGACAGTGACTGTTTAGAAGGGCTTTCGCCAGTGGTCAGAGATGATTGCCTTTTCACTAACACTTTGTTAAGTAATGTATAAAATGAGGTTTAGTGATCAATGAACAAAAATTGTTAAGAAAGTATGATACTCGAAATTGTCGATATAGCTGGATCTACCTGTCACCAACACCATTAACAGACAACAGCAACCGCCAGAGCAGGATAACTATGTACCTTAGTGATTGACATTCAGTGAGAGACAAACGCTTGGACTATCCCCAAAACCCCTCACATCACAATTTCTTCTATCAAATGATCAAATATCAGCCTTTAACTGACTGATTTCCGGATTACAGATAATAAAAAGCCTTTAATGCAAGAGAAAGGGTGTTTCTCATCGGGTGAGGAGAAATTATGAACAGCTGTCATGTAAGTGGTGGTGGGAACGACATCAACTCTTTTCAAAACTGTACCGTAATTCGAAAATGTGCTTCTCAGTTTATTTGAGGGTTGCAAAGGAGCCTGGAGTCTTAATAAAATCTGAGAGATTTAGAATATAATGCTTGGTGAAGTTCTGCCCAAATGGAGTGGACAAGGAAAGACCTATCCTATGTGCTAGGAGGTTTCGATGATATGAACCATGAAGTTCGGTTGCGTGAGAAAATCATTGAGACTGAATTTGGGATTCTGAGGAATCAATGCAGCACTAGCAGTCGCGTCACTCACAACTAGTCTTTCTGTAACCCTTTTTAACTGCTACCCTTCTCCTCACGCCGTTGCTATGGCTGCCGACAGCTAGGACGCTCGATTCACCACAAAATTTACATGGCACGTCAGGAGGTTAAGGGTCAAAGGAGCCATGGTTAACGCAGGTGGTAAAATAACTATCCCACAACCGCATTAATTGAGGGAAAGGAATTCTCCGTCGAAGGGACCAGACAGGTAGACATTACATAGAGTACACAAGTTTCCACCACGCTTACACACCTTAAGAAACATGCGTCTGGAGGAAGGCTTATTTCCATACTGAATTGGCAAGTGAACTAATGTATTATTAGCTGCACAGCCAGATGAATGGGCATTTAAGGTAAGAATTATCCCATTGCCGAGTTGCAAACAACGATTACCCCTCTTGCAACGTTACTACCTTTCAACACTACACAAACCGAAAGAGGGGGGAAGGGGACACCGAAATTACCTCTTTGAAAATAATAGGAGCAATCGATTTAGTTGGTGATATGATCAAAGGGAAACTTACATGGAAGAAACTTTATACCGAGAGTGGAGAGAGAGAGACTACCTTTTCCTCGCTTTCCGCACTTCCCTCCTTCCACCTTCCTGAGTAATGCATATCGCCTTTTGTCGACGTAGCATTACTACCTGCTAAATAAGCCAGGAGAGAAGAGTGTGAGAAAAGTGAATGTGGAAAAATTTCAGCATTCTGCGATCTTTTCAGACTTACACTCACAACAGAACCTCCCCATTGGCCAATAAGACGTGGGAACGCATTTCAAGCACATGAACAGTCACACTGTAAGGTTCAAATATTCAAACTGATGTAGGCACTTTAAAATGTCGGGATGCCGACCGCAGGCTGTAATCTTAACGTATTTATGGCGTTTGAGCGTCTTAAGCATGGCTAAGGAAGGCCCACCTTCTTTGATTATGTCAGCTGGAAACTCAATAGAATTTATGCTTCAATACAAAACCATGTCATGCTGTTGAGGTCCAAAAATGCCTACAAATAAAATTAGCAAACACTGATATCTCATTTCTCTTACCTTCTAAATCCGCACCCCTGATTGGCTGATGGTCCAAGGTCAATTAATGATTGCAAGTACCCCTGATTAAGCCAACCGTATCTGGTATCGAATCCCCCTGAGAACAATTATAGGTCAGGTGGCAGAGGTAACAAAAGCTATACCTTTCTGATTGGTACACTTCTACGCTGAACCTGCCGTCAATGTTTGAAAGTCATTGTAAGCCCTCGGATTGCAGGCGAATCCAACAATCGACGCTCTCAATGCAAAAACTTACAAAGATGTACAAAATTAAGGGAAAGTGAAAATGATGAAGGAGGAAAAAGCTACCTACCAGAATTAATGGCAGAAGGAAATGCAAAATTTTGAGAAATCGAGAATGTCTCACTACCATCCAATGCAATCAAACCAACCCAAAAACACGCTAAAACAACATTAATTTCGGTGACAGAAATGCAAACGCTTATCTTAGCATCTCAGATTCTGCAAAGAATAAGTAATAAAATATTTATTTCGCTGAGAATTTTTACGACTATTTCACTGCTACGTTTTTTCCTTCACTCCATATGCTTCATTTTAGCTTTCTAGGCCGTGTGATGTTCAATAGTTCGTGGCCAGCCTTGCTAGAGTGTTTTTAAGGGGAGATAAATGAGAGAGAAGGATTGCTACCGTCGGAGATTATAGGCTGAAGGAATTTTAAGGCTACAAATCATCAACCGGGAGTGTGAACCTCCTAGCAGGATCCACTCAATATCGGCATCTAGACCGCTCGATGAATAGCGAAAAATGACAGAAGATCCACCTCCACTGTTACAGCTTTTACAATTCCGACAGACTTGAAAGGTGTGCAGAGATAGCCAGATAAGTTCTACAAGGCGGCAACACATTGAAAGATCTTACTACCTCAAACCACTCTGCTTACTGCCCTCCTCAATCACCAAGTTGTATCTCCCCTACACTTCTTTTAGTGAAGATTTGAAAATAGAGAGAGAGGGATGAGAAGGTGGTAAGGGGTAAGTGCAAATCGACAAAGAAAGAAGTTTCCTGCAGTCACTAATTCCCCAAGAAATAACTGGTTTTCCAATTTGCTTGATAGCAAATTGGCCTCTGCGCCAGTTGTCCTAATGCTTAGTCACTTCGTAGACTTCCACAATAGACTTGCTTCCGGATTTGTGTGCTTAGTAACCTCCTCCCTAATAAAGCGACCGAGAAGTGCAATGAATTCTAGTTTTGTTTTCACTATCTCTTTTTCCGGTGCGTATAAATTGGCAGCCATAAGAAGTAACCAAACAATTGCCGAAAAGCGTGTCAATGACTGAAACAATCAACACTATAGAGAGGAAATTGTACCAGTTGCCTACCAAATGACTGCTTCTAACCTTTTCAGGCGTTAACAACAGCTGATAGAAAATTTCAAAGGGAATCCAAAAATATGTGCTTCACTTCTTTTGCGCACATTGCAAAAATGCGCTGGAGGGGTTGAAATGTGTGATGGCAGGTTGGATGACTGATTTGTGATTGAGAGTGGCCAGTGCATTGCGAAGTTGGAAAAAATGAACGCATCAGTGGTTATTGCCAACCCCACACCCGCAAGGCAGTCGACGCTTCGCACCTGGGCTGTGTGTGGAGAAGAGCAAATGTCCACTAAAACAGCCGAGGGTGTTCACTCAGGCAACGCAAAAGTGACCACTGGGAAGATTTATTATTTAAATAGGAAAGATAGGGAATGTGACAGCTAGAAAAGGAAGTGACATCTTATACCATCCGCCGTAATCTTTCGATAATTCTCAAAATACGGGAGAGGAAAGGAGAGAATGGACAGCTGAAGAATAAAAGAGAGCTAAGCAGATGCAGCTAGGGCTAAAGCGTTTTATTACGGTTGTAATTAGCATCCTCCTATCTCGTTGGGAAGGGATTATAGGTTGTGATAGGGGATAAATACAGTTCATAAAAGAGGGTAGACAGTATCCAGCAGTTACTTTATTATGCCATAGTATTACCATAAGAAGTTATTAGATTAACCCATACTTGGTCTTAACAGCTTTTCAAACTATCCTCCCACAATCTAAGAGAACTTGGCATTAAAATTTGCTAACTTAGCCCTTCGCGTAAATGCATACATCTAGAAGGCTCGGGTTAATCCCAAACTAATGCGATTAATTAAAAAATGTCAGTCTTTTACACCTAAAAAACCTTTTTTCGTCTTCTGAGAAGGTCACAATGCCAAAGTTACCGCATTTGCTTGCTTGTATTTCTTCGGTTCTAAAAAGCCATTCCAAGGTTGAGTTATCTGAAGGATCGTAAAAGTAATGGAAAAGATTTTATCCACAGTTACTCAACACAGTTAGTGCTTTTTAGGCACTTGCATTAATGCAAAATTTATATGTTCTTATTTAAACAATCCCTTAAACTACCTGTTTTCAAATGTTTTGATGGATTTGTGCGGTCAGGAAAAGTTAAAAGAAAATTTTCCAAATAAATGGATGATTTTGGCGCAGGGAAGTGAGAATGAAGAGCGACTTCCCTCAACTTATGCTATACTAGAAAATGTGTTTTTTAATTTAAAACGGTCATTTAAATCGCTTAATTTTACTGAGCCTGAATGCTGAGACACGACTTATTGTGAAGGGGTGAAAGGCTTTTTCTAAAATCCCTCCTGCCGACTTTTGGGTTTATTGGCGAGGTAGCACATGACAGCAGGCCGATGCGCCTGGTTCCAGTGCCGAACCAACCACCTCGTAACAACTTTTCTTTTGTGCCCTTTTCGCTTAAACCTACATTGTACCGGAAACTTTTTCATGAACGCTTTGCTCCGAGCCAGCCCTAAAGTTGCAGGGGAACGGGCAGATCGCTTACGAACAGAAAGACTGAGGGGCTATTGGCATAACCACTAAGGGGAAGTACAATCTGTCGAGACCTATGCGCCTGCGTGATCATTCGCATTTAAATGACTGCCCAAGACTGATCACCTAGCTGGCCTGGCTGGGTTTAAGGGCGACCACTCTGGGACTGATTCAATCAGGCGTCCAAAGTTAAGTTTCTTGTAGACATATAAATAGGGAAGAAAATTAAGTTACTGTTTAAATGATTGGCATTTTGAAAAGGCTAAAAATTAGTTAACTCTCTTGACACCGTCTCGCTGGTATGCAACATCCCTCGATTGATGGATCCAAACAATGTCAACAAAGTCACTAATCTTTTTTCTTATTTAAAATGCAAGCATAGGAACAATAATATGGTTTTCTATTCCCTAAAAATTTTTTTACACAAAATAAGATTCAAAAAATATTTGCTACAGGCGCCATTCGTTGGGTTTTCGAAGCCCAACCGCAGTGTCACAAGTTTAGACAACGCAAATAATACCTATCTCAAACGCTATCATATTTTATTTTAAAAATTTAAATAATTGTTTCGATACAAATAATAAATATGACTAGGGAAGAATATTTAAAAACTTGTTAAAAAATCATCCGAAGTTCGAATTAAGTACACCTTAGGACGTCGGCCTGGCGAAGTTTGTTGTTTGACTTCGGAGGAGCATAGAGGACGTGAGGAGAAGGTGTAGCCCTTAGGGGCACTGACAGGCAATGTGGATAGACCTGCCCACACAGTAATGGTGAAGACGACATAGGAGCTAATTTAGCCCTGTGTATGCCACCTTATACAGGCATGGGGATGAAGAACTCCTGAATGGCGCCATCTTTGCGCCTAGTCCCTACAATCTACTTCACAATACAAACACTTGGGTAATCATATGGCGCGACAGATCGTGGAACATTGAGGCATTTAAATTTGTCATGACTTTTAAGGCAAAGGCAGTCTTACACTGTTCTCCCCCCGGAACGACTCAGTGATCATGGCCCCATCAAAAGAAGCCTCGTCCATCCACGCTAGACCGAGATCGTATCATCACCGTGCCTCCCAAACCTCAAATAACAAGTATCTGACGGTTTCGAGCCCAAAGTAAATCGTGGTCTGTTAACAACCCAACTTTGTTCCCCTTCATCAAGATAAACCGGACACCTGGTAATTCTATGCGAAGATCCCACGCATATAAACAATTGCGTGCGCATCACGTTTCCCCACAACTTGGTACTTTGACTTTATCCACTCTTTCATCAAAAGTTAATTCTCCCCTTTTAGCCTTGTAAGGAGGTGGCTAACCCTTTAAATTTTTCCTTTGCTCATTGCTTAAATGAAGTCGCTACTAGCGAAATTTCGTTTGCATAAGTTAACGCCGACAGCTCTTGCTTACTCGCATTGACGTGAGGTGATGGGCCAATCCCTTCCTGTACACACCTTTCCGAGGTGTAATGTAAACGGCTACCAGGACCTCCGGTTACTGAGGCTTATCCGCGCAGATGTGCAGTTCAGTTGAACGAATGCCAGTCGGTAAGAGGTCCAAAAGTGGATGTGCATAGCCATCTTTATTGCCACCTCTTTGATGTGCTGTTATCCCCCGGGGGGAACGCAAGGCAACGTAAAATTTTATTCCAAAAAACGCAATACTTAAAGGCTTAAAATATTTTACTATATAAAAAGATTTTATTATGTAAATTTAAAACCGACCTATTTAGTGCCTTTTGGACAAATTTGGAATTCATATAAGTAGATCTTTACTACTGATCTCGTCGTCAACTTGATTGCTTTTAACGCGTATAGGCAACCGGACTGCTCAATTTCCAGGATTTATGGATGAAATGAACTTTTGTTTGCGTTTCCAGCCCCTGCCAGATAAGACTTGCTGTAAAATCACAGTCGTATTTAGGGCGGCCACTTTCCGAATTGCCATCGGCTGACACTGAAAAGTGTCATTGACACATGCAACTCCAACTGATGACGTGATCCACCATTAAGTAAACAACTAACTCGTGATTTGGCAATGGATTATTTAAGGGCGGATAAGACAGTGCATGTCAGCTCTACAGTGACGAAGATTCACTTTGGCATCCCCGATCCCGTCGCGTCAGATGGGGAGGGAAGGGAAGCGAAGCGATAAAATCGGCATAAAGGAGAGGAGAAAAAGTCAATTGTAGAGATGTTGAGCCTTCTGTTTAAACTTGGGTGTCTTGATATCATTGCATGCCTTTTAACGCCAGTGTAGGAGATTAGAGAGAAAGGATGAGGCATATTTTCGACCCTAAGTAGGTTAGAAAATTTGCAACGCCGTTATTTAAAAAAGGAAATGTTTCCCTCCCCACCAATAGATATCTGCTAAAAAGGAATAGTGATATGTAAAGCTGAAGGTTAAATAAAAGTGAATCCTTTGGAAGGAAAGAGAGCGTGAAAAACATTGGATATCTTTACAAAAAAATATCGACAGAAACAACAGGTAATTAAAAAAATATAAGCATCTCCTAATTTTTGCGAATACACAAAGGATAATTGGCATGTATTTGAAAATCTCATCACATGATTCGACGAAAGTAAATAAGGCATCCACATAATACTGACGACAATTCAGCGTAAAGAGCAGGTCTACGAAAAGGATGCATGCGCTACCTAAGCAGCCTTCGTTATCAAGAAAATGCGCAGCCTTTCCAACAACCCCTGCCACGTGTGTGCCACTTAATGCCACCCAATTTGGCCACTTATTTGGCTACTTTGGCTTAATTAACGCGATCAGATCCATGTAGAAGGCACAGCCAAAGCCGAGATAATAGAGTCAGAGCTAAATCAAAAAAATGAGATGTCTACCACAAAACGTGCTTCTTAATCGCACCTGTTTAACTGGCGAAACCTCATTACCAAATCGAAACCTCATTACCAAATCCTTACAGAAAATTTGCCGTGCAAGGAGATGCTACAAGCGTTTCGGAAGGCGCTTCGAATCGCAAACGCCTTGTGCGCATTCCCAAACTACTGACGACGATTCAGCGTCAAGAATAGGCATACCCACTCCCATAACCTCCACACACACAACCGTGTGAGCCGAATTCCGTCCAGGTGTCGAGGCGTACTTGACTCACCTCAGTCAACGTGAGTGCCTATGCGCCTGATGTAAGGAGAAGATACAACCCCCACGCAGTGCTTTTTCACTGTCGCTTCCCTCGCTCAGCAATTGGCGCTTATCTTCCAATCCAATCCGCCTAACATAAGAATAACAGCGAAATGCACAATAGACACCTCCAAAAACGACAAAAAGAGGGAGTTCTACCGAGACAGAGGTAGTGATATTGCGTCATCCTTCGTCTCTTCCTCCGTGACGATTGAAGTAGCAGTGCGCAGTGTGTAGGGCAGGTCAAACCAAGACCTCCTTGGTGAAGAGGCCATGCTCAGACTGTACCACGCCACCCGCGATTCAGTTCAAGCGATGTGCCATGAGGCTCACCCCATCTAATCCACGCCACCAATCCCTACACCCATTGTCAAGGAGTCAGCGGTAAGGCTTGTTCCGCATCCACCCAGTTTCAAGGATTCAAACAATGGCATGATGTCACGAATGTACTTCGAATTCTAATTGAAGAGCAGAAAGGGGAATTGTTTGCAGATAATGACTCCAACAGACCTGGATCACTGACGACACTGTTTAAGTAGTGTCCGTCATCATGAGAAGTGGATGTTGCGGTGCCCTTCCCCAGTCTTTCCCAAATCCATATTAAACAAAAGCAGTGGTGCAGAACGCAGTGATTTGCAACAGGGTTGGGGCAGAGCAGCAGGAGGGGAGAAACGAAACCATCGCCGTGACCCGAAGTCTACAGCCCCTGACATAGAGCGGAAGTAGACACCTTCTGCACCGGATCGCACACATACGTAGTTCAACACCACGTCCAACCATCAACTACCAAACTACCACCACAATGGAGATGCTTCGACACCACGCTTCCCCATTACAGTCCAACGATTGGAGAATGTATCTGCATTTCAGATCTCGACAGCTCTGCTCCACACCATCCAGAATAAAAAACCTCCCACAAATCGCTACCGTTGAGGTCGATGGTAGGCAGAGTAACATGCCGCTGTAACGACGGCGATGGACTAACTTGGAGTCGGGGGCTCAAAAGCTCCCTCCGTCTTAAGACTGGTACGCAGTGCATTAAAACGCTCCATTATTCATTCTCCACTGCGGAGGCGAATGAAGCCATAAAAGTGTCATGCACCGCAGCTACTTACATGTACGTGTGCACGAGACCAGAATCCAACGTCAGATATGGTGAGGTGAATAAGATAGTCAGTGCAGTTGTGTGAAGGAGAGAAAGGTGCAAAGGCCACCTGAAATGTCAAATGTGTGAAGACATGCGCCACCACCACGAGCTGTGGTCTCCACCTCCCTGTCCCAAGTGAACAATAACCAATTTTGAATTCTCCCTTAGTGCGAATTGTTGTCGTCCACTTCCTCGTCGTTGTTGTTGCTGCCAATTGCCTACGCACACTGAGACTATTTACTTGGCTTGTTCAGTGGCGAGAAACGGTGGTAATTAGAATGTGGTGGGGTCCAAAGTCATACAACTCCTCCTCCTCCTCCGCCTCCTCCTCCTCCTCTATATCATCTCAGATTCATGGTGGTGTGACGCCTTGCGTCCAGTTACTAGCAATAACCACACTACTCATTCTCCACAATGCATCCCGAGTGAGCAATTTTCTGTGGCATCATATTGACGATGAGTCAACTGAAGAAGAAAAGAGAAAAGAGTAGATGTGTTCCTGCATATTCAAGCCGTTCAAG
>MIEF01007131.1:0-17092 GCA_001870725.1 Taenia solium | reverse complement strand
AATGTAGCAGATCAGCAAAGCAAGCGAAACCCAAAGTCGTCTCTTTCCATCCTTCTAACGGTTTTTAAAGTGACTACTTCAGAGCTACTTAAAACACAGAATGGTGAAAATGGTTTGCATAGTATACAGCCTTTGCTGATGTTAGGAAATGCCGGATGCAGAAGTGGGTGTTTAAAGAGTAGAGTGACAAACTATGCATCTAGTCTTTGCAACATCCTCTTTTGCTACCCGTAATGCTGCTGCTGAGGAGATTTGCATTCTTCTTGGTTAGTATGCGCAAGCAACGCTTAAAGGAGGAGGAAGCCTTGGAAGAAGCGAAGACGAGATGAGATAAGAAGATGAAATCAATTTCTTATTTCCCCAACTCCGACTCTTCCTGATAACCATTCTAGGTCTGCACTACGGTTTTTTGTTTTCCCGATCGTGCCTACTTTTCTGCGGTACGCATGGCGCGTGTTTCTTAACACCAAAACTTTGCTAGAAAGACTGTTGCTTGGATAAAAAGCAGTAAGTGTGATGGAAGATAATTTAAGATCTGGTTCCTAGAAAGGAGTTTATTCTCGGGATTATTTAGACGGTGCGGCCACTACCAATGGTATGGTGTTAGAAATAGCAGCAGCATTAATAATAATAACAAAAAATAGGAGTAAGTGTGAAACAGACACGTTTAGTAATGCCATAAAGGGAGTAGAGCGGGGGGCGAGGAAAGTGGCGAGGCTGCTGCGTCTACGCCAGCACTGCAGTAGAGGGGATAGTGAGCGTATAATGATGAGGAGAGGTAGTTGCTCACCCGTACACGCACCTCTGCTAACTCCATTCACTTGCAGGTTGCCAAGGCACCGAAGGAATCTGTCACAAGGCAACTCAGAGTAAAGATCATGTGGAAGAGAAAGAGGGGGAAAAGGAGAAGAAGGAGAAGAAGAAGAACTATACAGCAGTGTCAAATGTGAAGTTAGCAAAACTTTACGATTGTATGCGCGTTTGTGAACAAGTTTCCACATCTACGCACGTCTGCGCACGTACGTCGATGCATGCATGTGTAAGTTCTCTATTGACAGAAATGAGGGCAAGGAGTCCTACTCATTTCAAGAGTAACGCACACTTCTTACCTTTCTGTTCCTTGTAAGCATAATCTTCACAATCACCTCACCCATGTCCTCCTGAGCTACGCATCTCATCAGTAGGTGTCCACGCCAAGGAACCACACAATGTAAGTGTGTCTAATGATGCAAGGTCCCAATTAGTATTCTTGGTCGTGATAGATTGATGGCAAAATGGGTGGATGGTGGCTAGAAGGCTGGTGGTGCAATGACAACACAGTAAGACTGATCGACTCATTGGAAGCAGGTCAAACTAGTTGTCCTAAACTAACTCCAATTTGCATTTAGATCAACTTTGGCTTTAATGGCACAACAACTAGTCTCGTGCCAGCACTGACTCACTGGGCATCCGTGACTAATAC
The DNA here is from genome assembly GCA_001870725.1 of Taenia solium. Lineage (NCBI taxonomy): Eukaryota > Metazoa > Platyhelminthes > Cestoda > Cyclophyllidea > Taeniidae > Taenia > Taenia solium. The sequence goes on along the minus strand of MIEF01007131.1, from coordinate 15,630 downwards.
AGATATGACTGTTCCGTTGGGGCCAACAGGAATTTACATTAACCGTAAGCCAGAGCAGCTCTATGTGAAATAAATACAAACCTTGAATGTTAAATCCAGAGTCCCAGAAGTTTGTCGCATTCAAGCGCAACTGCTAACGTTAATGCAATCCCAGGAGCAGACTTTGAGACAGTCGACTGTAATGCAGGGATAAACTGCGTCAAATGAGATGCCGCGCAAGCCTAAGAGTAATTGGTAAAGTTGACTCAATTTTGATCTCTGCTTTGGGGTAAGTTTTAGGCCTTCTTGGAGATTATACCATCTGCATATCACAGTATTGCACTTTAGCTTCTTTCCTCAAAGTTGACGTCATTAATGTTTGCATACACCACGTCTTTTTATTTCTAACACTCGAACACATAGCAGAGCAGATTGGTATTCGGGTTTACCTGTGAAATCTTTTTCATGCAGCTTAGTACTTTGACTTGCCTGCACAGAACCTCAACCCCATTTGTCATATAAACTTCTTTATCGAGTTTAAGTTCTAGGGAAGAGTATGCGAAATGTCATCGTCGGTATACGCCTCGACATTTGTTACAAGTTTTTTGCAAAACTATGATTGCATGATTGACTTTAGATATATGGCACTAAATTGGTTTACTGAGGCACTGAAGACCTAAGTCTTCTTAAGCTAAGCCATTTAAATTGTATAATTTTGTACAGTTAGCTTGCTAATTATCTTTTCGTCTTGGTCTCCGCTTTCTCAGTACAACTGACCTAATTAAACAGGTCGAGTTTTATTACCAGCATTTGTGGTTTTCAAATCACCACTCCTCTTTCCCACTTTGTCAAAATGTCGCATTTGCAATAAGTGCTGCAGTCGGTATTTACCCCTCTTATCCCTTAATCCCAACCAGTGTCGATGTCCACTCTGTCCCACAACTATTTAATGGTTCCGCAGTCGTTAGCTTTGGTCGCTTAGGAGCTCCTGTTCTAGGTAGGATCTTTGATTGTCTACCTGATGGCTAGTTAGTTGTTCATTTGTCGTCAACTCTTTAATTCGTCAGCACTCACAATTATCCATTAACTCGCTCCACCTCATTTGACCTCAGTTCTTTGCTTGTGTCTCCTCCTTCCCTCTTTCGGTTTGAAGTGGACACTTCGTGGTAGGTAGGGAAAGGAGCTACAAAGTAGAGGGTGATATTAGGTTGGCAAAAGCCGATGAGAAGCGATTTACTTGCATAGGTTGGAACAACGGGATCAATTGCCAGCAGAATGAGATGAAGCAAATGCCAAACCTATTTTCGAGTCATGTGGGAGCCGCCTTCAAATAGTTGCTGAACAAGCGTCAACTCTGTGGGGGATCAGTTACTCATTGCTGTTATCTACTCAGCCTCTCGAGCACTTGGGGCTAAGTGCAAAACATATGGGAAGGGAAAATGTGAAGATTAACCAAACCTACTTATAATTGAGGAAATGAGCAATCAAGTCAGGCAGACATTTTGAGCCTTGTAACGTGCAGTATGGTCCTTGTTTCTGCTGCATGAGAGAGAAGCGGAAAAGGCCTCCATTTATAAGGCCTAAAGTTGCGTTGATTTCACTTCGCAATCAGAGATGAAGAGTGGATGGGATGAAGTTGAACGGTAGAGAATGAAGATAGGTGGACAACTATATCAAGCTGGAAGCCCTTCTTAAAGCCCTCAAGATATACATTTAAATAAAGTGGCAGCGATACTATTCCTCTCTAATAAAGACTTAGGAATTTGAGGGTAAGTTGGTAAAACAATGTTAGTTGATAAAGCTTGCAGCATTCACATCATCTGCTTGAGATAATTATGCTGCATTTAAAATCACTGTTAGTTGGGTTAATTTCCATATCAACCCGATTAATTGAAGCAATCCTTGCCAAATCCTAGGTTGCATTTTAAGTGTGGTCCAGTGTGACTTTGCCATTAAATTATGGAAACTGGTGTTAGAAGCCAAGCAAACTGGGGAATAACTAACATAACAAATGCTGGAAAATTTGTTGAAGAGACATGGCTTAGAACTCCTTCGGACTCATGCTATTAGAGCTTCTTGGAGAATTTTAAGGTCAGAGCTGAATTCCGCGTGAGCACTGCTTGGGAATTCACGTGCCATTCAGCTCTTCATTGGAATGTACGGATGACCATGCTTGACACCGCTATCTGCTGATTAATAATAGCACCCAGTCACGAGCACACATGATGTGCAGGTACCGGGCTAGGTGGCTTTTGCTTTGGCAAGGCACGCGTAGGCAACATTTTTGACGAATTTGCTATTAAAGCTGCCTATCTCCTCCTTTACTTACACTGGCTCCAACCGATGCGACAATTAGACAGCTTTCGACAAGTGGTCTTATAATTGGTGCCCTTTTATTGCACTAAAAATTAAACTATCCTCAGAAATGCCTGCATAATTTCATTGCTCTTTTCACACTTCAAAGATAGCAGAAATTTTGCTCCCATTCTTAAAATTAGCCTCTTCTTAATGTCCGCCATGACTTGCTCAGCCTGAACATTTCAGAAACACTTCATTTGAAACGTATTTTAATTACGTGATTGCTTTAGGCCATAAGTTTGCATTGCTTTTCTGTTGCAGCCTAAGCTTTTTCGACTGAAGGGTGGTTTGTTTAAGCTGAACAGTTTGATGTGTCAATAATTTGGTTTCACCAAGGCAATGAGCACATCATAGCCCGGACACACGCAGTTTTGCGTTGCGAATAAAACGAAACCTGAAGTAGGAGTTTTGCGTATGTGTGCATCATACTTCGCTAGACAGGGCGTCTTAGCTCTCAAGTACTTATTGTCCTCTCATCGCTCCTGCCCAAATGGCAGTCACCAGCACAGCCAAAGCACCCACGATTTAGTATCTTAGCCACATGAAAGCATTGAATCGACGAGCAGTGACCAGGTTGTCTACAGGTGGAAACAAATTAAAGCAGTTTATGAGTGCACTTCAAAATCCCCCCTAACTTTTGTTAGCAAAACAAACTTCTGCACGTTACTATAGATGGCGAGGAGTGGAGCCACTGATGCTAACGTACGACACCGACCAGATAAAGTATCGCACGTGTTATGAGGGGATGTCTGTAGTAAGTCAGTTTGGGGATTATCAGGTGAGGAAGATAAGACAGCAGGATGGCAGAGTGGGGAGAGGGGAACAGAATGGGAGAGAGGGAGGAAGAAGGGAACAAAGAGAAGCAGTGCACTGATTTATTGCGCGATTTGGCAAGAGCAAGGAGGTGGAGAGAAGTGGAAAGGTGGGAAGCTGTAGATTTGATTTGATCAGCACAGAGTGCAGGAAGTGGAGGATTAGGTTAGGTGGAGGGGTGGTGAATGTCAAAGCCTTGATTGGAAAGGGGGTCTGGGGCTTCTCACTAGCAAAATTTAAGCACTCCGGCGAAGTCTACTAGAGTCCGTCACAGACTTCAACGCAGCTAAGTGCAATGTCAAGCCTTGCTGATCATCCTGAACCCAGCGCTAAGTAAGTTGAACGAACTTCCACACACACCACACCCGCCTCTTAGATGGGTATTGCGAAATAGTCCTTTCTGTAGGAAAAGTAGCAGCTTTTCAAGACGTTCTTCGATGCTGAAAATTATTCCTTGGTGCTGGTAGAGGCAAATAAGTCATTGCAAAAAGCTTTCTCCGTTCAAATATTTTACCCATTGTTCCTGATATAGAGTTTTAAAGATTGCAAATTGCATCACTTAAGTGCCCATGTGCATCGACGTGCCATGAAATGGGCACCTGCATAAGCCAGGTCTTATTACATCCATAACAAGCGCAATAACAATGCACTTTGAAAAGTGCTAAAGGAACAGAGGAGTAAAAGAAGCGACAAGTGTGCCATTGGTAAAATTGGTTTATAGCCGCGCTGAAAACCCACTTAAAGTAGGCTCACAGACTACGCCAACATGATGTTCGCATACGCCCAGAAATGGGCTCTTTAGGAGTTGCACACATCCGATAAGACCTTCAAAATCTTAACGCAAGCTGTCATGCTAAATCAGATGATGGATAGAAATATTTTATTTAAATAATTTGTTGTTGGCATGAACCACGACATACATGTGGTGCAACTGTGTGACTTTTATCCGCCTAGTTTGAATGCAGCTAAAATTTCTCTGCCCGAGGTATAGAAGTGCATGAATTTAAGTCACTATTATATCTCTGCGCTTTTGGAGGCCTTCCCACCAAAGGGAGTTCAGGTGTATACAGGTGCAATTCCCTCTTCTATTGGGATGAATGGAGTCTCAACGAAGCCTCAGACTAGAGGTAAGGCCAGCGTATTAAGATGAGGTAAAGTTGGAGGAAACGTGACCAAACCTTAATGAATAGCTACATGGGAACGCATTTCTACGTCGCAGTTTTTCTCTAGGACTGCGATAAGTCCAACTGGCACACATCGTTAAAATGGACACTCGATGTTTAATTCATTGCCGGACTGAGGCGCCGTAATATAATGCGTTTTGTAAGACCCAGCGTAAACAAATTATTGTTAAGCTGGCCGTACCCTCTTACACATTAAATCACATTCCATCTATATTTAATTGGTAAGACCTAATGTTTTCTGCAAATTTCGATAATTTTCTCAAAAGAATTACAGGTACTGCGTTTGCTTGAGTATCACTGATGCTATGCCCAATATGATGCGAAATGGACCTTACGGTGGTGCTCTAAATGCTGCTATAAAATGATGGCATTACCAATTCAAAATTACCACAAATTGTCCCCACGACTTCTGTCACGTTTCATAGATATCAAATCTCCTTGTGATTGTCCATTACTATGAGACAGCATGACAACGTAGGGTAGCGTGTTTTGGTCTCTGGTTTAATGCTTTTAAAATGTAATTTTAACGTCTGATTTAAGTACTCGAAAAAAATCTGCCTAGCATATGAAACGAAACATATAAACTATTGAATGAGTCAAAGAAACATAATCTATGTCTAGGTTTTGAAAGTCCCAGGCTTTATAATGATTTTTAGAATCGCTCCTCCAAGTGCATACCTTGAACCTCGTTATGGGATGCTTGGTGACCACTGCCTAGCATTTTATGTGGTGACAATTGTAGTTTTGCATTAAAAGCCTGAATAAGCACTGGAATGCCATTCCGATTTCCTAAGGACGTGGTCGCTTGGCTGGTTGCCTACTCTCCCAAAGCTTAAATGAAATTATCATACAGAAGTTGGGCATAGTGGTTTGGCGGCAGTTAAAATATGGCAGTGCATTCCTTTTACACTGCTCTTTTGTTGTTCACTCCTCCACATGACTTAGGAACTTGAGCGAAGTTTCTACTCCATTCCGCGGTCAAGCAGCAAATAAAGAACACTTGGCAATTAATTGTTAGGGGTGGTTTCTCACTGACCACTTTTCATTAATTACCTTATAATTTTTTGACTACGGCTGTTTTTCTGTACAAATAAATGGTTAATCCTCATTCGTGTGTACCGATAAATTGTGATGACACGGCCTATGATTCGAGGAGTTTTTCCTTGTCAAGGAAGCAACTAACTGTAAAAACGTAGGCACTTTTTAAACTAAGGTCATTTCCATACGAAAATTGTTTGCTAGTTGCCAAAGAATATGAAGAAATCCACTCATCCAGATCGGCAAGCTCCTTACAGGGTGGCTGATAGTAATGGAAGAAGGAGTGGAGGTAGACCACAAAACTGATTCGGTTTTACTTTTGAACTCTAACAAATCAGTTGTGCTTCATCAAACCAAATCATTTTCCCCATATACCTTCGTCACTTGGTCATGAAGTGCAGAATAGCAGGTCCCCTGCTAAAGAAAAGCCTCAATAACCTTTCCTTAATTCCATTCTGACATCAAATTTCCATTAAGCTAGGGAATGAGTAAACAAGAGGTTAGATGAACAACAGACCTGGTAGGTATCTGTAATAGTCGCAATGCTTTCAACTGCCTTTTCCATGGGCACTTGGGCTTCATCATGTCCAGTGCTTATAACTCAGGCTAGACATTTGGTGCTTTTTACTACAGAAAATGCCATCGTATTATCTTTAACAGCACCTTACTTATTTACCGCTGAGGCTAGATTAAGTGGCTTATCACTTCGCGGTAGCATTTTCGTCTGATGCATCAAACTTATGCTTTGCATTTGTGACATATTGCAGGAACACTCAATGCAATACCCCACTGCCTTTAACCATTTCTAATGTGCGCCGGACTTCTTGTCAAAAAAAGACAATAATACCTGTTTAAAATAAGCTCTAGCAGAAAGCAAATTATCATACTCGCTTGTGGCGCAAAACTCACATTTCAGGTTTTCGGTCACTGAAACTGGCTAACTGACAGCAGCGGCAATCCGTAGTCTATAGTTACAGTGAATTTGCATCTCCTTTTCTTCTCAGGCAGGAGCGTTGATATTCTCAGAGGAGAAGTTGAGCGTGGCGGTGGGGGTAATGTACATTCACTTGATAACTTTGATCGTTTCACATTCATTTGCTTGGCTTCTATGTCATCAGCAGTTGCAATATTTTTTCACAAGTTTGGATCTAAATAGCACGCAATGTAAAATCACCGGTCTGTCATCTGAAATGGTACTGAGGTTGTGCCTATTCTGATGCTTTGCAGGTGATGGATCTCTGTCTGCGCATTCCATACTGGAGGTGGCCAATAAGGAGATCTAGATGTAGAACCCGTGTGGCCTAATGGATAGGGCGTCTGCCTCCTAAGTAGAAGGGTGCGGGTTCGAGTCCCGCCGCGGGTGCTTTATTGATGTTTGCACAACTCCAACCATCCCTCTGTCAGAAGCGCTGGCAAGAGTAGATTAATGGGTGCAATTATGTGATTGTGGTGAGCTCAAAGATCTTCGTTTCGCGAGTGAGTACAGCTTCTTCCTTCCTCTCATTCACTTATCCAAATTCACATCGCATGCTGCATAAAGGCGAGTAGCTGCAGAGGCATGTCAGGTGGCAGAATATAAGAACTTGCTCAGAGTGCCATTGCCTCATTGTTCCCACATTAGCGTCCAAAAAGATTTGACTTCAAATAACAGGGTTCAAATTCGCCACTATTAACGACTGCACCATGGAACCACAAAGAACGACAACCGCTCATTGTCTCCTTGGCCGGTATTTTAGTAGGTTCTGTCTGTGGTCTGACAGCTTGAACTAATATCGGTTGCGGCCTATTCGAAGGCACTTAAGCGAAGTAGAGTGGGATGGAACTAATGTGAGTTGGGTGTTTGCCAGCAGCTCTGCGGAGGTGTTGGTCGAATGTATGGACATGGAATCCAGGGATGGAGAGGAGAAATGGCTTAACGTTTGCGGCATGGTGGTTAATCCGTGTGTTGGGTGCCCGAAATCCCAAACTCGAATTTTAGCTAGATTCGTATTTTCTCACTCTCCTTTTGCCTCTTCCCCTTCCCCACTACTCAGCATGTGTGGAGTGCACCTCACCATATGGCGTGTCAGGTGATGAGATGTGATATCATTCGATGCGTCCCGGTTGGGACGAGTTGGACGCAAAGTTGTGTGATGCTAAATATGGGGTGAGAGGACATAACCTTGGCATGTGAAAAGTCGGGAAACAGTTATACGCGACAGAGTGAGGCGGAATTGTGTCGCTAATGTCCTCCTACTGAAAACGCGCCCAAGTCGAGATAAGAGGTGGATGGAAGTTGAAGAGGAGATAGTTGGAGGGAGGAAATTAGAGAGGTGCAATTTCAAATTATGTGGTGGAAAAGCATTTTTCTCTGTGCATCACATTTTAGAGCAGCGTGACCAAGTGATTTTAAGGGCTTGTTTTAGACACCAAGTCTAAGGGGCTTAATTTTCGACCTCTACGTTTTGCCCATTCGACTTCAGCATCAAAATCAGATTTCGCGCACAAAAACACCAGTGCTAGGCAGAATGGTAGGCTAGTAGAGTGGTAAAAACTGTCTAATCCTGGAAATGTCCGAGGCCGCAGGTATGGCATTTAAATAGCTTATTCAGTTCCTCACGTTGGTTGAGTATCTACCCGTTTAGATGGACTTCTAGGAGCGTCGCATGAATGGTGTAGGAGAAGGATTCGAATATGTATGGACTTCTAGGAGCGTCGCATGAATGGTGTAGGAAAAGGATTCGAATATGTGGCTTGGCTTCACTTCGCCTACCAAATTCAGTATCTCACCTCAACTGGTCTACAGCTGAGGGAGTTCATGCCATTGTTCCAGGTGGTGCAGTGAGAAGGCCATCTTAAAGTTCATTAGCTCCAGTGTCATTATCGCTAGAAATCTCTGAAGTGGAAACCCAAAGAAAGTGCCTAAGATGTAAGCGTATCTCTCCCTCTCAAGTTGACATTCAACGTGCTGCAGATGTCATCTCAAGACGCCCTGCTCTGCTCCGTTTTGTCTCGCCTTCTACGGTGCTGGGCTGCGGCGTTAAGGAAGGCTGAGGGATGTGGATTTGACACCCGCATCCTTCTCAATGCTGTTTTTCTCTGTCTAGGTATTCACTAGTGGGTCATTCCTCGAGGCGATGCGACACGAGGCCAATTATTTGTCAAGTTGGGCAAACTCACAACAACAGTGACATCTGGAAAAACGCAGGTGATTTCGATAATCTCAAATAAGGAAACACTGCAAACATTTAATAGCGAAGGGCAGATGATACACATGATCAGATTTTAGGTAGTCGAGAAGATATAGTTGTGCACGGTCACCCAAACCACCGCCTTGGATGGTTATCAGCCACTAACGTCGGGCCAGGTCCATTGGAGACTAGAGTGTTCCACCGCCCCTTCCTGCTTCTGCCACATTAAATGCATGATCATCAGAATAGGGAAGGAACAATGAGTGCTCTGGCAATTGCCTTTATATTCTCAAAAAGACATTGAGTGTGCCTCTACTGTCGTCTCTATATACTTTAGTACACTGTCGACCTGGAAGTTGCATGAATTATTTTTGGTATTGCTCAACATCCCATCTTCGTTGAAAAGGCTCTGATCGGTTAATGTAAATTCCTGTTTGCTGCAATGGAACAGTCATATCTGTGTTAGTTGCGGAAAAATTCGAACAATTAATTTAAGTATGGCATAGCTCTTCTCTACTTCTGAGCGTCACCTTCCCAGCCCCTTTTGTACAATCGCCTGATTCGCCCATCACAACGTAGTTGGTGCTGTACAGACAAAAGCACCCTCGAACCATCCATCTCAGTCAGTCATTTGACTGCAAATAATCGTGCTCATTTGTGTCATAATAAGGAAAGAAGATTGTAAGGAAATGGGACATATATCGAAGTTAGTAGCATCGTGATTTGGTTTCCTAGGGCCTACGGCCCGCATTAAAACAACGTACCAAGTGGTTTGCCTTTAAGATAAATGTCTTGTTTATTTATAAACTGCAAATATCTACTTATAAAATACTAGGATATTAAATTCGACCGGAACACTCACCAAAACTCCTTCTTTCTGCATTCCTATTTTAAAGGTGAGGTAAGTCGAGATCAGGTCATGAGTTCTGTTAAAATGCACACAATGAGAGAATGCAAGCATTGATCCAACGAAACTTCTTTGATTAGGCGCTGTCTAGCTTGCGAGTTTTACACCTTTTTAAATGAACCAGATTTGAATTTTGTTTGACATAATCATTTTTATGTTAGCTAGACCACGTTTCCACTATTACGAACAGGTTTTGAACCAGGTACGTTTCATCCAAAGATTAACAATGGTACAATCACCATGCCCTATTAGCGTGTCGATAGCGCGAAAATTGATTCTATTGGAGAAGGTCTAAGTAGGCAGCAACTTGGTACTCAGGAACATTGATGAAGCAAAGTATTGCTTCTGTCCACATTTACAAAGTGCTAACTAGAGATGCTACTATTTCTTTGCTTCACGTTTCGGTTGTATGCATGTGCCGTGACAGCGAATGGGTCCTACAAACAACGCATCACCAGATTGTACTCCAATTATAACGAACAGCTCTTTTTGCAGTGCAGTGCTTAAATTCTTTAAAGAATAGGGGCTAGGCAAATGATGAGGCCATTGGGAAGGGAGATTTTACAACCGCATCAATTGGTGCTGATTGTTAGCTGCATTTATTGCAGAATTTCTTTCGTGAAAATATTTGGGTTTTTTCTCAACATTTGCAGAATGAAGGCGTTGAAATAGCCTTGCATTTAACTGTTTACTAGCAAAACCTTACATCAGTAAAGCTACGAAATATGTACGCTAGCTATTTAACCGAATTACCACGATTTAATCCTTCCATTAAGCAGAAAGTCCCCAAATTGAACACTCACTGCAAGCAGCAGCACAGCTACATTGATTGCAAGAAAATGCAGAAAAGAACACTCCTCCTTTGGCAAAGAAGCTATCACTATGCTACTGCTATGCTCTATTGAGCCAAAAGAGCCCGCCAATGAGTAAATCGAAATTACCACTACATTTTAGCCTTGAATGTATGTCCTTAAGGAGCACGTGTTTTACATTATTGAGGATCCCGATAACATCAGATAGAATTGTCATGGGTAGTCAGTGCAGTTGCATTCTGGCACCGTTTTGTTGTATGAATACTGGATGACTGTCACGAACGGTCTGCTTACAGCATAATGAGGAAAGGGACAACAAAGTACGTTTGTAGCATTATAGATAAATATGCCTTCAGACCACGACATTATCGAAGGCCCACATCCATGCAGGAAATATGTGCATAAGTAAACTGGGTAAAGTGACTTCATTAGTTCAAGGGATACTTTGGGGCACTGAGGTGAGGAAATTCTCTCACTAGTGAAAGCACATTTGACCAAAGTCTATTGCTTTGGATATTGGGCGCCATCCGCTTCAAGGTGAAAATCATGGGTGCATCATTTTACATACTAGAGGAAGGGTTGTAGGCGAGCGATGTACATCACTTCTACTTATAAGCAATCGTTAAAGGTGACGACTTGAAGCATGGCTGTTAAGCATTATTGGACGCCGGTTTTGATGACTGCGGTGAAGATAGACCGTTCCCGTTATTAATGCCGCATATTTTAAGGCGCTGGAAATGAAGCTCTCGGCGGGAACTGTGGTATATAAGGTGATGAGATCTGCTCCGATTGCCATTAGATAATTAAAGAAAAGTAATCAAAATCATTAGTTTGGTTTTGGTTAAAAATAACCTATTTTTATCGTGTGCTGATATCCTCCTTTCTTGGCTTCCATTACTTCGTTCATTTTCTAATCTCCTCATTAGTTCGTTCACCCACCTCTCCTTCTACGCAGTTACTGCGGACACGATCTAGAAAATTCATTGAAATAAACATGCTCAAGAATAAACATAATGTTTTCACTATTGCTCTAGGCACACTGATCGCTCTTACTAGGCTTAATTAGGAATGCTATCATCTGTGGCAATGGTGAAACGGAATGCAAAGGCTTTGAGGGCAGCGAAAGAGATGCCACGACTCACACTTAATTTCCATTAATTCCAACTGTTCTCTTAGCTTTGGCCTTTTGATGTCCTTCGGAAGGAGCAGATAAGGATGTTAAAATGTCAAAATGACACCGACTGATGAGGTGGACCAAGGCAAAAAAGGGACGTCAAGGACAAGATTGAATAAGGGCAGAGTGGCAGCGCGGAGTACCGCGACGCGTTGCATGTTCTGCGTTTGAGTGTCTGAATTTTTCCTTGCCGACAAGTGAGGAGTCGATCAATGGCACGTTTCGTTTGCAGCTTTCCACGTGGTCTACCGCAGCGTCGTGGTTTTGGCCCACAAAACAGTAGCTACTTTAGCTGAGATTTGCAAAGTGAAAATGATTGCCTCCGCGATTTGCCATCTTGGCTAAATACTCTCTCTAAAAGAGGTCTGGGGACAGCAACCCCTTGTTTAAAGCTTCTTACCTCTTCGTGCTAAACAACATTAGAAATCAGTTTGCCATCAAAGCGGCTTGCGATGCCCACCTTTGACCAACCGCAATAATCACTCACAAGGGTTCAAGCCGCTATACTTCGGCGATCCCACGAATATAAGGGAAAAGGACGATATTAAAACAAGTAATTTGGTTGAAATTAACGACATCTTGCGAGGCTTTCCCAATAAGTCTTGTCACCTTGCTTGCGGCAAAACAATTATCGACTACAATTCGTCACCTTCCTTACTTTCCACTGATACACTTGATACAAAATCTACAAGCATTAAAATGTCTCTTGTTGTGATGACGAACTAGTGCTACTACCGCCGATCCGATATCTGAGGATCAAAATATTTTACTTGAGTTTCGAAGAGAACTTAGATGTTCTAGTTGCAACACATGCCAGCAACAGTAGTGGATGATCAGCCTCCTAACTCTTCCCTATTTTGTTAAAAGAGACACTTTCAGATCAGTGTTTTTTTCAGCGACAACTCAACCTCTGATTGAAAATAGCCTCGGTGAACTCATCTGTTTTTTGTAAATGCAAACAGCTGATTAAAATGCTAAAATAGGCACACTGTCCATTATCGACCATAGGAATACTTTTAGAAGTAGGTCGAGATCGCATGGAAAATGCGCAGTAGAGCTGCTGTTACTGGAAGCCCAATGATGTTTTTAGGAGCATCGTGCACTACAAGTAAATGGGATGGGGTAGGATTCCCACCATACAAAGGGAATGGAAGGAGGAAATGAAACCTTCTTTGCAATCAAACCGCTCATAATTCTAATAGCGTTCATACATTAAACCAGCTAAGTACTCGGATTCGCACCAAATTTAACCATAGTGGCCAATGAAAGGGATAGTATTTATGAGCACCACCAATTTTACTGCTGTGTTGCCGCTAAATCTATCCACTGAAAGAGTGGTATTGATCACAGGCTTCATAAAAATACGCTGCTTAAATAATAGTCGTTGATTCAATCGTCGCCTAGACTCTTATTTTCTGCAACGGTCACATCTTAATATGGAGAGGAAATAAAGTCAAGTACCGCCGCCATTAACGCTCGATATAATTAGGCTTTTTGGATTAATATGTGTAAAGTCTTGTTGCAGTGCACATCACACCGATAAAGGAGTGTATGTTCAGATGCAAACATTCATTGGTATAGTGGCGAAATGCCTTCTGATTTTAAAATTAGAATTTGATAAATAATTTGGATGAATAGAAAAGCGATAACTCAATAGAATTACATTCTCGAACCCTCTGTTGTTGCTAGTTGGTGACATTTGTCTTTGCTATTCAGTGGGCGTTCCACTTGATTGCCAAAGAACCGCACGGAAAGACAGATCACTCCCTCTGTATTTGCGAAAACGAGGCTCCTCCTCTCGTAAAACTCTTGAGAGTCTTGTAAACTTCTCAAATTACAAATAGGAACTGCGACTACTAACAGCATCGTTGTCGTTGACAAATGTCTGGGCTTCTCAATTAACAGCTACAAAGAGTGCCAGGTATTATGACCTAGTAAAGGAAATGAGCGAAGTTCGCGTTCTCGATAATATTTTGCCCGAAGTGAGACAACTCCTCAAGAATCAGCCAGGTTGTGTAACAAAGTTGTAGGTCCCACTGCTAGACCTATTAGTCACTGGAGTAAGCTTTAAGCAAGTGAGTGACTAACCATGCAACGTGGTTCTACACAGCCCCTCAACGTCTATCCCTCGTACTACAAAGAGTAATGATTAAACTCAGTTATGAGGTGAGTGAAATTCTCAGGTTTCAGTTTTAAAGTAGCACAGTCAATTTCAGCGTACCTAAATTTTCACGTTTAAGTACTATGCATCCAGATGCAAATGCAGGCTCTACGCAAGTATTTGCTTCGTCTCAAGGCCAGCATGCGATCGGATGCCCTTTTCCTTTACCCACTTAAAGCCATTAACTGCTTTCTGCAAAGATCTCACGTCTATGGTTCATAAATTATTCAGATGTCTTTATCCGTATCAAGAAAAACCAAACTGAGAATGCGATGGCTACATTCGTTTTCACCAATAAAAGTGGCGATACACCTGTTCTCGTGAGGGCCACAGGGATGTTTATTCAGAAAATATTCTTTAACTTTACCGGCCTTACCAACTGAGTTAGCCCACCCAAAAAGTAAGTAGAACGGTAGGCATACAAATCAAGCATTTCTGGAAGGCTTCTTATTTGGAGGAGCCATGACAACAACAATACCCCATGTGACACCCTTTTCCTCCTCTGCGGTGGCTTCAAAACTATAAGTCCATTCTGGTGTTAACTCTGTTGTGAACTAAAGGGTCTGAATATCAAGTTCCTGAACAGCTCTTTCTAGAGCTAACACAGTAAACGTGGAGAAAAATGTTGGTTGCAAAACCATCACTTGATCATTCGCAGTATGATTTTGCTATCTAACGTATGGAACACTTCCCTCTACCTTCTAAAACATCGATTTTTCTTTCCTTGATCAAAAAGTGATAAAAATGGAGACTATCAGTGTTTGTAGCGTCAAACACACGACCTCTTCATAACTTGCCTGATTAAAGGCCTGGGCGTTCAAAGAGGACGTCAGTGTTACTGCTTTTTACTTCTCTATTAATATGAGATAACCTAGCAAAGCTTGCAAAGAAATGCGCACACGTTTACTAATGAGTCCACAAAAAATGTAGAATTCTGTCTATTTCGCACTCAATAATTCATACAGAGATGGAGAGTTGAAAATTATAGGGGCAGAACGTGGGCTTGCCCTTAATATTTGACCGCCAGCCTTCCTCTTAGGAGTTAATGACGTCGCCTGTAGGTATGCAGCTTGCAATTTATTGTGCACCATGAAGTCCATATAAACTTTTGCGAATCTGTGTTGGCACAAGATTAGTAATTACAAACCTGTGTTTTTCTCCCTTTGTGAGTTATGAGACATAAATAAAACCGACGGTTGAGTCCTTGTGTAGTCTTCAAAACCTTTGTCTGTCTTAACAAAACTGTGCGCATGCACTTGTAAACATCGAAGGGCTCTTTTATTATAGCGACAGAGCGGCATGTGAAAAGCTGGCATCTTTAACTACCACGTGGTTGGTATTGCAAATAATAGCAATCCTCATTCTTTTCCATTTCATTTACTCACTCCCCTTGCATTTTGATTGAGAGGAGAAAAATAATTTACCTCATCGTTGAGAAGAACGCAAGGCGCTGGTATTATAGAATATGGAGGAAATTCCAACATAATTCAGATAGCAAAGTCACACTTTACCAATGATCAGGTGACCTCTGCGATGACCATTCCTCCTTATGTGTTCTTACGTTCAGCCAAGAATACTGATTGCTGCCACCAAGTCGTAGTATTAACTGGGCCAGTAGTGTCACGAGATCCATTGTGCATTAGGTTTGACAAAGAGTTCTTGGTAACTTCACATGTAGTTGCAGCAAATTGCCATATAAAGAATGTGGGTTCTCTGATTGGCAGGGAAAATGGAGAACTAACACACTGCTAGAAAAAGGTAAACAGAATAAACCCAACCCGTTTCCAAGCAACCAAATCTGCCTCACTGATGCCCGAGTGTCAGACCATAGATCCATCTCTTCTTATTTGTCGCTTCGTCTTCGACCTCCAACTTCTTTTCAGTGCTTCAGTGACCGGCGACTCTCTGCTGTTGCAGCCAATGTTCTTGCACTCCACTGAACTGCATCGATGCAACTTATGTGTGTTACTCGATTTGGCAAGTCTGGACTAATTATTCTGCAGCTAAGCTAAGGCCAATTTAACGTGATGCACT
>MIEF01007130.1:0-26503 GCA_001870725.1 Taenia solium | reverse complement strand
TTGAAATTATCTCCAGTTTAACAAAATGTTGTATGAGAAAAGCTGCTCTTCAGCTGACGACAAAGTCCACCACAAATTTGCCCAATCAGTTTAGTCACCCATGCATCTACCCTTTTGTCCATTAATGTCCTATCCCGACTTCCATCCAGTTATTGACCTATTAACTTGTGCAAGTATTCTACGTTCTTGGAGGTGGTTGAAGGCAAAAGAACCTTAAAGCAGTGCCAATGGAGCCGTTTAGAAGCTGGCACATTAGGAGCGAAAATAAAATTTTCGGAGGATCAGAGAAGACTCGGCTTATAATGTGTAGCACCCAAGGATGTGGCTTTTCAACATCATAGCAGCCAATATCGCTGGAAGACTACGAAGTAGCAGACCACGTACACTTAGGTGCCGCCATTCAGACCAACCCGGTTGTCAAGAAAGTAGAGTTGCCAGAAATGGATCGGACCCCTAATCGAGCCCAGGTCACTGACACGGAGCAGGAGGTGAGGCTAGCTGAGTTTCTAGTAATTACTGCCGTCTTCTGTCCTACTTCATATCAATTTTAACCTTTTTTGCATAACTTGAACTTCATCATTCTATTTACTGCACTTCTTTATTATTTTTGCACTTATGCATTAATTGCTTCTACTTTTGTTAGCCCAACAATTTGATCTAACCTGCTCGATGTCGCATCGACTCCTCTGATACTACTACTGGATTAGTCACATGTTTAGAGAATGCCTTAAGTTAAGGTCTTCTCTATTCCAGGCTACAGTGCTCGTGTGCATGACTCTCCATTGGTCAATAACGTGGTTGAAGTGTAAAGCTGCTGATATTTTTGGGGTTAGAAGTAGTTGGCCTGTTCTAGGCATGCATTACTGCTGCAAACTCAGCCGTATCCGTTCCAGTGGCCTAGTAGCCTAGAAGTGTGAATGGCTGCAGCTACTGAACGCGCATTCAGCTCATCAGCGGATCTGGAACAGTCCAAAGGGAATTATAAACACTTTTGCGATATGCTCATCACTTCGGTGATTTGCCTTGGGTGAAAAGGCGAAAGTAAATGAGCTTTGTGTGGAGGGGCTTTAAGGGTTAGTACATTTAGCACTTTCCTCCTCGGATGCGCACGGAATGACAGCGGAAGTGGTGGCGCAGTGGAGCCCATACCTCCTTGAAATAAAATGAATAGGAGCTCGGGTTTTTCAAAGTGCACCCTCTTCCACCCTTGGATCCTGCTATTTGCGCATCATCTGAGCAAATTCTGTTGGAGCATGCGTGATTTTGATTGACATCAAAACCCACCTTTCCGTGTTGCCTTCTTCACCTCAATACGATTTCCATATTTTTCTGTTCATTGCAAATAGAAAGTTTAAGACTAGCTTGTGATTGCCATAGCATACCTACAATTTGTGATGCATCAATTAGTTTCGCCTACTTTAAGGAATTCGTACATTGCATTCTCAGAAAACGATTGCTATCTGTGGCTGTTGGTGGTCACTCATTAACACTTAGTCGTTGCCATGTTTTCCAATGTTGCCATCTTTAACAACGTTTGTCAAGGTCGTGGCACTTTTGTGGTTTGTGGCAAAGTAGCCAACCAACTTTATTGTAAACCACTGAAGGTCAGCTCTTTATTGCAATGGTAATCTCAAAATGCTATTTATTCAGGACTTAAAGGCCATCTATTCTGAACCCACATACCCATTTACTGGTATATTAGTGCCTAAGCTATCGTCTTGTGTCATTCATTTTCCATTCACCCCGAGTACTTGCATTCACGCATCTCTCAAGTATCAGTTAGCCTTTAGCAGCCAATCTGACGTCTCAATCCTACATAGAATTGCCTTCTTCATTCTGTGGAAATGTTTCCAAATCTTATTATGTAAAGGGGGAAGGATTGGAGCAAGGTTGGGATTAAGGCAGGCGCTGGGGCAAAAACGGCGCCCCTTCAATGGTGGGTCTGATTCCTTAGTTCCACCTGAAGTTTGTGGAAAACAGGTGCTCATTGAATAGTTGTGGAAGGAAAAGCATTAGCAAAAGCTAACATAGGAGGCAATGGTCACTGACAGCAAAGTACGGTATAGGGCGAACCAGAATACATTAAAAAGGTGTTTGACTTTGAGGTAGACAGCAACCACGCCCTGGGATAGAACGAAGGTTATTTGATTGCTGAGGCGCAGTAACCGAACCCAAGCAGTGCGTCATCTGTAGTCGGTGAGGCTGATGGCATAGCTGTTTTCCACTATGCTTTCCCTCCCCCAGCCCATCATCGTTGTACTGCTGACTCTTTAGGCAGAAAGAAGATGCTTTCGAAACGCTGCTCAGTATTATTTTGTGGCGAAGTTAGTATAAAAGCTGAGAGTATAGTGTTGGGTTGGGGCTAAGGTTTGGTGAAGAACGTGGAAATAAAGCAGATTTTAAGGGCAAATTTGTCAGCCCAAAAGTGTTTGCATTGGACTGTTGGTTCAATAACAAATGCCATCAAAAAGCATTTACGTGGACAAATCTTTTTATTTACCATTCGGGTATATATTCTTGTCCACTGTGCTAGTTAGGCTTCCATTTACATAACCGTACCCTATGCTACCTCTCGGCGACACAGCTTTTACTTCCGCAATTGAAGTCTGTTTTCCGTGTAACAGGACAATGGTTGGCACGCTGTCGCCAATAAGTGAAGCATGATGGACACGCTGGTATCCATTCCTGCTTAGACGCTGAGGAACCATGCGGGTACTGAACAGTGGTACTAGCCACTACGCTTGTTTAACAGCACCGCGTGTGGAACTGACAAAATAGCAATACTTAGAGCACCCAAGGGAAAAAGTTTTGTCAGTTTGCCCACCCAGTATAGAGCCTTCCCTCCTCTCCGCCTTTTTTATGTACTGCCCTGCACAAAGTGGTTAGACATCTCGTCCTGCACTCTCAAACATCCCATCCCTCATGCTCATTCATGTACACATTTAGCACCTCTTAGATCCACCCCGAAGGCTATGGACATGCTTAAGAGTTGGCTTAAGGCACCTCATGGAGAATTTAAGACGCACACATCACAGTGCCAACATATTACGATCCAACAAAATAAAACAATTTAACACCTGCTAAGGCAAAATATACCTCAGCTGTCACGTGTCTATACAAGTGAGCTACAGCTATAAGTGCCTCAATACGCAATAAGAACATCTCCATCACTGACTTATCCAAACGCATTGCAGCGCCATCAGCTCTTTTTCGACTTCCGTTCCGAAAAATAGACGAGTCAAGGCACAATACTTGGGCGAAATACATGCATGCATTTTACTTGAAGACAGCCTACTCGGCGAAGGTGCAATGGAGAGGCAAGGAAGTGGCCTCATCACCAACATCCACGCTAACGAATGGGAAGTCCTCTCCTGGACTGTCAAAGTGTGCATACTACACGTTAAGCACTGCCTAAGCGGTGGCCAATGGGCTCGAGTGCAGGTCCTGCTTCACACCTGATGAAAGGGCGGATGGACTTTCTTGCACTCCTAATCTGGCAGATGAACTCCTCACCACCGCTCCAGATGGCAGCCCTTCGTCATTTTGGACATTCGTAAGACATTGAAGAGAAGATTTTTAGGTTGATATATGTATTACGACGCAATACCGAATGGTTCTTAATCACTTCCCACATTCGAAGTGCCTTTCCGATAGTCCTGCTGCACTTCATGGGCGGCACTCGAGTTTTCATTGGCAAAGCTGGCTGAAAATACTTAGTATCGTTGCAGCCAATTTGACATTGTCTTAATGAGGATAAATTGGCCCGCGGTGATAAGGATGGCGTGTCATGTAGCCTGCATTAGTAGGATGTGTGACCGCCGCACGATAAAAAGCTGTGGAATAAGGTAATGCGTCGAAAGCCGTCCCTGAGTAGTGTACTGGCGTCATTAATGTTTTGCAAGGTCTGTGTTTTAGATGACAAATTTTCATGTTCATGGGGTGAAAAACTGGACAAGATCACCGAAGCTGGCATCTAGTAAGAACTGCAGCAACTGTTGCTTTCCTGTTATTCGCCATTATTTGTAATGAGCATGCGCGATACCCGTCCATCTGGACCTATTACCGGGAGTCCAGTAGCAAAATGAATGCCTCACATAAAAGCAAAGTAATTGAAATGATGGCATAAAGCATAAAAAATATGATGGCGAGATTGCTTTTAATAAATAAACGGGACTTGCGAAATGTGTGCCACGTACATACTCGATGTAGGAGCTAATAACACTCAATCATGTCAGAACAGGGAACACGATAAACAGCCCACTTAATCGGCTACCTACCTGCCAATCCCTTACCAGGGCGGTCTTGTGCATGGGTTTAGTAATAAAAAAGCACTGTCAGGCGATTGATAAAATGTATTTAATAATCAACAATTGGTTGACACATGAGCTGCGAGTTCACCAGCCACCAATGCCTGTGCATTCAGTAGATTTTAAAATCCGTATTAATGGATGCAGCTGTGTAATAATTTTGCTGCTTCCGCACTAGCGCACTCTACATCCAAAATAGACTTATGTGCTTTAGCTGCTACAGGTAGGCACATGTTAGTGCTAACACCCGTGGATTGGGTTCAAGCCTAAGTGGGATTATCCAATGATGCACTACACCACGATTTGACAGTTAGGTTATGAAAAATGTGGAAGCATTAAAATGATGGATTAATGGGATGTGTGATACAAGCTAGGCTAATTTGGCTTTAGCGCCTGATGGAGTTTGAAGTAAGTGAAGCTAAAAGTTTTTGGTGCGAAAGTGTAACACAGCTCTGGATTTATGTCCGATGATAAATGAACATAAATAAAAGCCATCATTGAGGCACACAGGTGATGGGGCACGAAAAAGTAAAACAATTTTTAAGATAAAGGCCATTTCTGCAGTGCCCTTTGGAAGCAAATTTTGAAAAATGTTCGAGATTTACTAAGCGTGCAGGCTACTAGATCTGGAAGAATAAAACTGCCAAAATATCTTTTTCGAATTATTTTGCTTAAAACTGAGACCAGTTCCTGCGACCTCAAGTAGCCTCGCAAATAATCTCACAAAGAATAAAAAAAACACTCGCACGCATTTAAACGCGTTCTGCCTCTTACAAGGGGAGTAGACGAACTTAGGTGTTGGTGGTGGCACACCCGCAAAATCGCTGAAACGAATCAAGTCAAATAACGTCCACACACGTGACTTTACTTAGTTGGAAGGGTAAGAGGCAGAGGTGGAAACCGTCTTGACCGTCCATATTTAGCAATGGGATAATAAACTACGAATTAAACCCACACCTTGTCTTAACAAATGATGATCCTAAACCACCTTGGTGCAGTCAACGTCACATCGTCTCAACTTTTTCCATGCCTCCGTGGATCACAACCCATCAGTGTGCAAAGCGTCATGGAAAGACTTGGGTAAATGGACTCGTCTAAGAACCCAGATTTCAGATTGCATATAGAGCTGTCACAACTATCAACCACAACCACAAGCTTGACGCCAAACGACCTTGCCACAGAAATTCTGGTAATCATTTTTTATCAGTAGCGAGTAGAAGGGAGTGGCAAAACTCAAAGCT
Organism: Taenia solium; assembly: GCA_001870725.1. Lineage (NCBI taxonomy): Eukaryota > Metazoa > Platyhelminthes > Cestoda > Cyclophyllidea > Taeniidae > Taenia > Taenia solium. The sequence goes on along the minus strand of MIEF01007130.1, from coordinate 20,955 downwards.
TTTGTAAGTGCGGGCGTTAGACTACGTCTCTCAGCAGCTTAGGAGAGGGAGAATTTTTATTTCGGCCATGCAATGACCCCCTGGATAAATGAATGTAGGCTGTACTGCACATTCGTCTTCTAAACGCAAAAATTTGCTGGCAAATGAGGTAACGGGTGATTACGTCCATTAATTTGCCCGCTGATAAGATGAACGTCTTCATGTGCACAACATGTTGTGTAAAATGCGCTAGCAACAATTTACTCCGAGTACACATAACACGTGTACCTCAAGACAGGTGCAATTTTGCCCATATTTATTTGAATAAATAAAACCCGTAAATATATAAACTTCCAATTGATCGTAAGCGACCTGTCAAGCATCTGTTTGACAATAACACTTTCAACATTTTGTTTCAAGCATTTCAAAGTGTTTTGGAAAGGCTAATCACAAAACGCAAACGTCGCACTAAAAGACGAAGAACTGCTGACAAGTTTTACTGCATCAGCGATGCAACATGAAGTTATAAACGTCATAAAATTTCCTTCGTTGCATGCTCATTTTGTTTCTAATCCCGAAAGCGACCGCAAATCACACTAAGTGCCCCGTGTACAGTCTGCCATTTGGAAAATCCGAATTGCTCTTAACTTCGCTTTATTAGAGCACGCATTAGTAAGTTAGCAAATGCACCGCCTCGATTAACACGATGCTGCTCTACTTCAGCGTGGTGCCTATAGGGACTTCTTCAGAATCCTGTCCCCATTGTGGTGCTTCAAGTCAAAATACAGCTTCGTCTATGACACATTTTAACTGCACAGGATGCTTTCAAGATTAGCTGATGCAAGAGGCTCTAAAGTAACCTTCGTTTGCGTCATCCTCGCGCATTGTTCTTCAAAAACCGAGCCAATTTCATTATGGTCGCCTATGCTTAATTTTTGTCTCTTTACAGACGCATGGCAGGAACTGTTTCGCATGACAGGCTGAAACTAACTTTAGAAAAGTGTCTTTAAGCTCTTCTTGCAATTGATTTCAAATCGCCTATTGTCATTAAAGTGGCGAACTGATAGATCAAGAAAACTTGTCACGTGCTGATTAAATTTGGCCACATATGTGGAGTTACCGTTGCGTAATTTGTGATTATTTTATCATAATGTGCGTTTTCTTAACTTATCAGATACAAATTTTACAAAATATGAATTGTACTAAAAACAAATAATAGAATTATTTTGATTGGTTTGTTCTTCATTTCGGTCTAACGTGCGTACTCTACTGGCCTCCCATGGATATTTGTTCAAGCAAATGCATTATTAGAATGCGGAGAAAAATTGAGTTTTGCTGTATTACGCATGCCTTTCATAAGTTATTCAGCATTTAAGGCACAGAACATACTTCACCTTAGACAATTACACTGTTTTTGCCAAATAATTGTTAGTATTTGCTTACTAGTGTGTTTTTGTCCCCTCAATGGAGATCCTTCAGCCCATTTCTAGCAGCAATTTGCATCGTATCACATACTGTTTCGCGGTAACCATAAATCTCTCCTTACCTCGAAAATGCATGACGAAGTAGCTTATATAGGGAACGTTATGAAAATGCAAAGACCTCAAACATGAAAAGGATAGGCGAAAGCGGCCGTTTTAAAGACATCTGGGAGAATTGCTGTTGTTTGCGACTTGCATGTCTTGGACTGTTAAAAGTTTCGATTGACAATCATGGTTGAGTCGCATTAGAGCAAGGACAAAATGACACGGTACATACATGTACCATAATACTAGGTTGTCAGCAACTATGAGATACTTCATTGCTACCCTAGAAAGTAATGATGTACTGCAAGACATCGAGGTGCGTAGGCAGGTTAACGCATTTCGCAGTTGTATGGATCACGCATTAGGGCCCAAAACCAAACGCAAAGTATGTTCAAAAGTGCACACCATGACATTTGGTTCACTCTGCCTAGTTTGCATTCAATGGAGCCTATGATTGAAGAAGTATAAGGCGCATTCATAGAGTCAACCATGGTTTCGCACGATGCAGGCAATTTCGCGATGCTTTAAACTCGAGCTAGTAATGAAAAATGTTGAAATTAGCCATCCGTAGAAGCTTTCTCCGACATTAAGAGGCACATTATTGTCGTTCCGAGGGTTCGAGTATCCGAATATTCAGGCATTTCTAGCACGGTCTATAATGTTTCAAACAAGGAAAATCGAATTTGGTGTTGCTTTAAAATGCCCGACCACACTTTATGTTTGTAAGTAGTTTGTGTTGCTGAGTGGATGAAATTGAATTGATGCAAGTGAAATAGAAGTCAGGAATACATGCTCCCGTGATTGCGTATGAAGAAAAATTGGAGTCGTCTGATAGGCAGCAAAAGTATTTCTGCTTAAAAACATTCAAACCCTTGTGGATTCTAGTTCTGACGTTACCTTATAAGATTGTTTTTGCGATGAGGTGATCAATGGAAATGCAAAGAGTTTTTAGTATGCGATATTAGTCGAGGTAACTATATTCTAAAGAGCCCAAAATTTGTATAGTGAAGAAAATAGTAAGGGCATCAATGAATGCTAAAGTGTTTGGCAGTTGGCTGATTGGATAACTGACCACTGAACAAAAGAGAACAATGTCTAAATTATGCTCTGCAATCAGATCTATAAGAATCAAATTTTCGCATGGTCTTGAACTTCGTTTCTATAACCGATGTTTTGTGACCCCCCCACGATCCCGCCGCAGTCATATGCATATCTTAAGGATTAAGCCATGAATGTCTCGCTTTTCATGCCCGTATACTATGAAGCTACTAGTAGCTTATTAGATCGGCTAAAATTGATTGGACTGCAAAGTGACGGCTTGTAGCATATTTGCCTTCAGTTCGATATTAGCTCTTGACTCAATGAGGAAAATGGCGTGTCCAGTAGTTGGAATAAGTGGACCGCAAATGCTTTTATCAAGATCGATTACAGAACAAGGGCTAAACAAATAGTGCTGTTGTCTATTTGCTTGAACTTGGACCTGGTTCAAATCGCAGCTGAATTGCTTAACAGACTGTACCTTGTAACTTCGATCATCCAGTGCATACATGCTGTCGGATACACTGCAGCCCCAGAGTTTTCAGCATCTGCATGAATTTATGTTACTTTGTTTGGCCATGGATTTAACATGATTATTTGAGCAAGAAAACATTGTGCAAATGAAAGAACAGTCCAGAACGACGGGATAACTCATGTCTTGCTTAGAATCCCAAACCATTTTAGTGAGCCTATTTGCCCGCGGGCGCAAAAGGTCTCAGCAGCTTTCGTTTGGCAACCCACTTTGGACTTCTCTCCTTAAGACACTTGATCGTGTGCTCTGGCAAACGCACACACGTTTAGGAAGTAATCATGCATGTGCGAGGCCACATCCTTAAAGCCACATGGTGCTCACCGGCTGATTTACTTTTGTTGATCCCATGCGAATGTTGAAGCCTTATTAACCACTAATACTATCAGTTATGTCATTACGGTAGCAGAGCAAATTTCAACCAGCGAACTCGCTCTACCAGTGCTGCTACCATTCCCAAAGGTATTGCATACCAGAAACAAACACGAAATGGGGATTACTGCAAAAATCCTGGCATTTGGTCAAAAATCCTGTGTTGAGTACACTGCGGCATCTATGGAGTGTTCTATGCGCCGATTTCAATGGCATCGGCATTCCTTTAGACATCTAAAAAAACTGTCCCCATAGTTATGCATTTTTCTCAATAAGAATCACCGTACCTCTGTTCGGCATTATCCAGCTAAAGAAAAAATGACATGCTCGAGGAAAAGTGGAGTCAGTGGCACAGTTCGACAGCGAAACCTGCAGTGCAAATCAAACGTATTTGCCTCGAGACCATGCAAGATATTTGCAGCTCAGTTAAATTAAGCGATTGTGCAATTACGCGAAAAAATCAACCTGCTAGGTGCGCAGGTGAACCTTTTCAGCCGCTTGGCGCCGAATCGCACAAGGTATATAAAGTAATCACAACCAATACCAAGCGCATTGCCACTTTCGTATCATGAACAATGAGGTTCGGAAATCACGCCTCCTCTCCGGATATTGTGACAACAGCCTTTGACAAGGGTTACCTAGGAATAACGATTTGTCCATCATAGCCAGACTCCCCAAGTATGACAAATGCCCAACCTAAGTTCCTCAGATATTTCAAAACCATGTCAAAAGGGATATCAGAAGTGTTTTACATCGCCAAAGTATGCCAGCATTACATGTGCCAAGCATTTCAAGGAAAATTTCCGTTCCTCAAAATAACCATAAGACTATTTTTTTTCTTATGACTATTCAATGCGCAGCGATTTTCGTTCTCTTCTTTGAAGCCCCTTGCCTGTACTTAATATCCAATACCCTTACAAGAGCACATTTTTACTGGCACAAGGTTTATGCGGGACAGCTGGGTAGTTAGTTTATATCAGTTGTGTTTTGCTCATTGAAAGAGATGTTCAGTCGTAATTTTTTTCCTTGCCTTCAGATTTTAGGGCCAATATGCGGATCACGATGGTTCACTAATATCCGGTCCCAACTTTGTTCTGACTGCCATCTTCCTTTGTGACGCAGGTGCATACACCACAATTGGTCGATCAACTCACCGATAAGTTTTAGCTCCTCAAGGGAAGTCAGTCTTCTGAGAGGCAACGTCTCACGCACTCTGACGTGTAATCAACGGCATAAACGCTTTTACCATGCAGAGATGTGCAAGTCATCGGTCACTCTGAACAGGAAAGAAGCAACTTGCCTGTACTACAATCGGTGTAAAAAGCAACAGCATGGCTAACTTCTGTCCCAAAATGAATAAGACAGTGTTATTTCTAACCGATAAATTTACCCTTTACTTTGATAACCTACTAAGGAAAGCACCATTAAAGACCGCTCAAATTTCGTATAAGTATCAGGCAGCACAATATTCCATCATGCAACTTAGAGTACTCAATGTAAAAAACTGTGAAACAAGTGCCGCCAAGTATTTTTAGAAAATCACCCGCTGGTAATGAGTCAACCATGAAAATGGGTTCGTTAAGCGTAATCCAGCGATGGCAATAGGAGAACGAGCGCAATACCCCAGGGAAGTAGGAATGTTAAGCATGCTCAACAAGGAGAATCTCATCGCCACCTAGATTCAGAAAGAGACTGTACAATTTCCAGCAAAATACTAAACAGGACTGAACTCTTGATGCAATCAGAAGTCTACAAACTCCAATGATTAACGTATGTTTTCCAGAACGAGCTATCGGGACGGAAGACGTAAGACGAAACTTAGGAAAATAGCTAAAACTTAACAAGTCTAGATCAAATTTGCACATGTCTAATTTAGATTTTTTGAAAATTCAGGATTCTTATCAATGCTATCGACAGCATTCATGGAGCATTATTTTATAATGAATCAAAAATTATCTAAGTTCTATAAGCTCTAAAGTAAGGAGGGATGTTTGCATGATTGATCCTATCATTTAGCATAGGTTTACCATAAAGTTAAGTGAACTCAGGGACCGTTTGAGACAGCAATCTATGAAAGTTGTGCAGGAAAGGCGCGTAAATGCTTGCTACTTGCAACATTTTAGTAACATAACAACATCAACAGAAACTGAATAATAATTGCCTTTGCCTATTTAAATGCAATGACTTTTCGACGTCCTTCCCTTGGGATGGAGCAGATTTAATGCTTAGACCAATTACCTGGCTGCCAAATAATTCCCACCCTGTCTATGGAGGTGACATCCTAATCATCCATTTTCCAAATGCGTACAATCGCGATTTGACGGCTACCGTCTGTTCTCGCATAAATGTGAAACAAAAACGCTGAGCCCACGCATCAAATTATGTGAGCTCCGCAAATCATCTTAGAGATTACGTACCTGCATCAATTTAGGAATCGGTTACTTTCTATAAGCATGCATACGTGCGTGCACTTCACATGTTTTGAATTAAATCACTTTGACTAATGCAACAATTGATAAGATCAGACAAAATACCGATTTCGTTCCAGGTCCTAGCATTTTATTTTGAAAATACTAAAAGTTTTAAATGCACTTCGTTAATAATTTCCTGCTTTATTTGGTTGAAACCACTGCATAGTGTTCATTACCCTTTGGCGCATTCCGGACTTATGGTTTGGCATTATTGTATCAAAATTGTAGGAGAAACCAAGGCGGTTCCTCACAGTTCATCTGTAATATTCTTGTGTTTATTTAGCCTATGGTAAATGTCGTTTTATATTACTCAGGTTTGAATTTTTTAGGTCCAAATGGCCGTCTTTATTTGCAGGTCCTAATATATATCTCTGATTTAAGCACCGAACATTGAAGTGGCGATTCGTCCACAATAGGCCTATCACAGAGTGTCAATTTTCCGCCTCGAATGTTGTTTGCAAAGAAGACAGCATTGCGAATTGCCTGATAAAATAGGAGAAATGCCTTCTACCGCTTTGAGAGGCACGCTTATCACCACCGCTTCAGATCAAAGTGAAACATTTGCCATTTTTAGTGCCAGCGCTTTTGAGGCGTGGCTAATGCTGTCAGCTCTGTAGTCTTTTCTCCCTTCTGGCTATATTCGAGGTCTCACAAAGCTTTACTATGCTAACTCTTGATTATGCCTTTATTTTATGCTCACACCACGCTTTTTTTCCCTATAGCATTATAAATTGCAAGTGGAAACTAAAAGTTGACAGAAAGGATGCAAGCTACCACTCATCAATTTTATTTGTCTTTTCCTGTGCAAAATCCGTGGCATTCTTATGGTAATTTGTGTTTTCTTGTAAGAGACCTCTCATCTGCTGTTAATCGTACATCCCATTCAATCTTGCCATGAAGATGGTATAAACTTAAAAACCACTAAACTACGACTAGTACAGCATTTCATTCCGCAGTATCCATACACATGCTCCCCTGAATTCGTCTCTTGGACTGCATGAATTCGGTTAACTTCATTTCTCTGATGGAGGGGATAACTTGTCGACCCGGCAGCCATAGCAATTGCCCAAATTTCTGTCGGCGTAGCTGACTCATCTACTACAATATATTGCGATTGTTACGCAAACGCATTGTTGCTAACCCGCCCCAATACCGCTTGCAAACGATCCCAAGTGTACTGCTACTTTCAGCTTTGTGGTATTCCACAATTTTGACGCCTAGGTGCATAAGTGAAACGTCCATTAACACTTTTATGCATATCACATCGAGATAACCGTCATGAGCACAAGGAACCACTATTCTGTTGTATGTCCTTGTGTCTGAAATTACGCCTGTAGTTTAGAGGTTGAACCAGTACAGGTAGCACTTTCAAACTAATATTAGCAATGCACTACCAATATCTCTGAACAATCTGGGAGCATCATGATTGTACGCGCCCTGATATCAGACCGTGTAAATTTTCGAGGCATCGACATCTGATGAATAGGGAAAATGGGATGATTTTGCTTATAATCTTTGTCATTGAAGCAGTGTCTCAATCAGAAGCCAGATACTACAGGGGCAGTAGTATTTCTTGCGTCATATGTGCTGGAATTAATAGTGCACACAAAACAGCTGACATTTATGGGCCTCAGGTCCGGCTAACAAAGCGTGCGATTATTGACTCACCCTCCAATCGCCTGAAGAGTATTTGCAAAACTGCAAAGAGCATTGCCGTTATACCCATTGAAAATGATATTTTAAGTTCCTGCGTTTTGTAAATGCGCATTTAAGTGTTACATTTGAAGCGACACCACCTGACAGCCCGTCACAAGCTGAATCCTAGGAAATGAACAGGAGTGAGTTTAACCGCAGTCTACTTCAAGCCTACTCTGGAATATGTTGCCTCACTGCACTTTGGCTGCATCAAATTAAAGGGCTATACACGAGAGCAAGATGCAAATGCAAGTGTGCAGTAGGACGGATGCATGGGCCGCCACGAAACGCGGCTTTAACAAAGCTATTTTGTACTTTTGGGCACAAAGCTTTCCACCCAACCATGAAGGATATTGTGAAGTAGAAAGGGCTATAATTGTGCACGATTAATCTAGCGGATTAGAAGAGGGTGCTGAGTCTCACAGCAGATGGCAATCTGAGTGGGCATGAATGCGCTAAGTATGGGCAGCGCCCACCTTTCTTGTGCTTTGGTTATGATCACTGTAGGGCTTCTTCTTACTTGAATGAACACTAGATTCAGATTATCCTTCACTGTTGCATGCAGTTGATGGACTATTCTTACTTTTGGTATGCCCTATTATGACTTTGTGACCACTAGAAGCCCTGGGCAACCCATTCACCTTTGAAGTAAGCAGATGATTCTGGCAAAGGCTTTTCTTGCGTCACACTAAAAGGCACACGAATTTTGTACTGCCCAATTTTATCTGCTTAAGGTCAATACTTAGTTGGAAAGGTGAATCAGACGGAGGCTACTTAGTACCTAGGCATGGTGTGAATGCATGACATCCCATGCGCCAAATCAAGGATTCGACGTGTCGCAAATCCCACCGTTAAGAACAAACTTACAGCCGTGGGAAAAAAAACACAGGCGGCCGTGTGTATGGCCGGTGCTTTGTGGTCAGAGCTATATGTCTCCCACTTATGATCTAGCTACATTTCAATCAACAATGTCTGCGTAACCTCCTCCACCGTGCACATAGATCGGTGAAAAGAACATCGGAGTATTTGTGCTCATGGTTACTACAAGTAGGCTTACTTGTGTACTTCGTGCTCTTTGTGGAGCACATTTGGACAGCTCTCAGCTACAGACATTGCCTAAATCTTGCCCTCAGTTTTGATTTACTAAGTTGTAAAACGAACACATTTGAAGCAATAGACTACAAATGTTAGTCATTGCACTAAATCAAACGCCATTACCGAAGTCGACCACGTAGTAGCATCAAAAGCATAATCGCGTGCGGGAGAAAAATATGCAAGGAGAAAGCATATAAGTCGATTTAGACATGAGTGTGCATTTATCCAACGATACTGACGCGCAAGTCCACATGAAGTAACAGAATAATTAAATTTTAGCAGTGATGGGACGACCAGACTTAAATGCTGAAATACTTTTCCTCAACATAACCCAACATTATTGATGGCGCGTGTGATCAATTATCAGATCCAGCAATTCCTTGTAGTAATTTTCAAGCATTAATAGGGCGTAAAGATTAAGGGCGACTGTAAACTACGAGAACAATAGGTGTGGGATGGAAATAAGTGCCAAGACGTATAATAGTCAGCATAAAAGGAAAGAATAGAAGGAGAGATGAGGAAAGGCTCTGTCAAGATGATAGTGCAAAGAGCTGCTGGAACGGCGCAACCAACACTAAGGAGCACATTGCGTATCGTTAAAAACATTTGGCCTATTGCAATCAGACCTCTACGGGGCTGGCATGGGCAGATACGAAATAGAACAGTGGGAACAACTACGTTCGGAGCTACACTCAGCCATCCAGCCACACAGTCGCATCCGAGGAATTCAATCGATTCCATATGGCCCGACATGGAATCCGAATTCACACCCCTGAGATCAGGTCCACTGATCTTTACTGATCGGGCCGACAGAGCTTCCAGCACTAACAGCTGCCAGCCAACCTCGTACCACTCGGAATAATGTATACCACGGCACACTGCTTTCTACACTTGCTCTGTCTGTGGTGCTGTCAACCACATCGACCGCAAGTACTGTTGCCGCTATAGCCTTACTCTCGAGCTATCATGACGTTCCATTCACCTGAATACTCCCAAGTGCCATTAGGGGAAGGAATAATGCGCCTCCTCAACGTACTAGCACATACCATCATACCAAAGGCAGTGGATGTAAGAGGTGGAGAAGAGGACGCATTATAGTATTGCATGGAATAACCCATCAACACCTCATCAGCGCTAGCCCCTCCAGTGGCTACAGGGTGGCATTTAGAGCCAAGCATGTGCGATCCTGGGCGAGTCACTCGCACTCTACGCGAGTACATAGCCATAAATTACATGGCCGACCTCGCGTCACCTTTCCTACTCAAGCCTTCCATCTATTCACCCACCCAACCATCGAATCATTTAATTAGCCAGCCAATCATCCATTGCTTTGCAGCACAATACATCACAACGCCGTTCAATGCAATCCATTTCTTCCCTTTTACTCTCTCGCTAACCATCCTTTATTCATTATTTGTTTCGACTCTTGCTACGCCACATCCCCGCAGTCTCCTTTTCCTTCCAACGCCAAAACCAGTTAAACCAAACACGCTTCCTTTCCCAAGGAATGCCTTCGCTGATCTACGTTTATACAGCCATCCACTCCCTACTGTAAAACATGCAATCCATTAATCAACCGACCGATATATTTGTGTTTTTCCGACCCATTGGTGTCTGTTCACCATCACCGCTACTGGCAGCCAACGATATGCAGTATCAATAAAATCACATGCTCGTGCGCTGTCATCGGGCATTGAGTAACCCAGTTTATTGGAGTCGGTGTGATCAACACTTTTGCAACTTTGGTAGTCAATACGATTAGGAAGGCTGTCACTGTGAGATTTTCGGTGCCCATTACGTTTATTGCGTCCTTTCAAATAAATTGCAATGCGCGCATATTCGAAAAATTCTGCTTACTATCTGTTAACTAGAATTATCGCTACCAATGGAGCACATGAGAGCAGCTTTGAGTCTTCTTTAACGCTCATATTGTGAGTTTAAGGCGGTAGGATTGAACCAGTACTGTTGAGCAATGCGTTCAAGCATGTACGAGTAAGGAAATAGCCCTCCTGATTTGCGTAGCTCATGCTTCGTTAAAGTTGGAAACGACGATTAGCGAGCATATAATCACTCCTTTTGGCAGGTGTCACGAAGAGATGGCAAGAACAGCCGGAGTGAAATGTCGAGGTATCACCGTTTCAGCCTCCTCCTCGTCTAAAATCTAGGGTTTGAAGAAGGTTCCATATGTGTCAAATGGCAAATTCTTCCTTTTGGTGGAGACGACAATGCCAACCGTTCAAGCAGGATAAACATACCAGTTTGTCCACTTTCGTTAGATAGCCCTTCTTAAGTGGAAAAGAACCTAACTACCTTCTTCTTTTCTACCTCATTGCCAATAATGTTTAAAAGTGAATTGCCCTTCCTTGCATGGGCGAATTTGAGTGCTTGATTAGGATAAATGAGAGCTCAAAATTAGCAAGAAGGAGTTTTAAAATGGAAGATACCAGTTAAGAAAGTAGTTTTCACGCAGAAGAAGCTTCTCCTAGTTTTTTACTGGGATAAAACCTCACCTTTCACTTGTTATTCCGCTTCACCTCTGACACATTCCGCATTTTTACGCAACTTCATCGACGGTGTTGGCAGCAGTTAAGAGAAAAAGACAAGTTCTTGATGGATGCAAGGAAATTTGATTCATCATTAAATTCATCAGTCTAGGATGGGCCTTGCAACTAACTATTTGTAGGCTCTGGTTTTTATGCAAATTTAATCTTCTTAGCCTTGTTTAGCCTTTCGAAATACTTAAGTCTTGGCAGTAGAAACAATCTGCATCTATTGTTATTTCTACCTTACATATTACGTGGCATGACAGATAGCTTCTGACCCTTCATAGTAAAATGTTCTGGCAAAATTCGATTTCAATCGGTGTCTTGTTGGTCAGATTTATCGCCTACTAGAAGGAAATAGAAATGAAGTCATAGCAAGTTTGGTTTGAGGTGAAATGCGATGAGGCGGTGTGAAGTGAGATGAAAGGTTCGCCAAGTTACACTTTCCAGTAGAGCGAAAAAGGTGAGAACGATTTTAGGTTCTGCCCATTCGGTCAAGATACAGGGAAGGAATTGCAAGCACTCATGCTAGTTGAAAACTGAATGCAAAAATGGAAATCTGATAGGCAATTTGATGTCAAGTTCATGTGCATAAACAACCACTTGGATCAGAAAATGTGAGCATCAGTTCTACCACCAAAGACAACTGCTAAGTGATTGAGTGCTAACCTTCATGCCTGTAAAAGGAGTGTAGGGAACTTGAGACTGATGATGCTAAAGAATTGTGGGATGCAAAGTCATGCGACTGCTCAAGACACTAATCGAATGCAGCACATAAAACCACGGGGTTTGGTAGACAGAAAAACTTAACTCCCTGTTTCCATTCCACTCATGCCAGGTATGCAAAGAGGAATAGCTTATCTCGTCTTAGCTGTTGCCACTAATGCGACGGAAGAAACTTAAGCATGCCGCATTCTCACCAAGTGCTTAACCTTCTGGAAAACATCCCTTCTACCTTGGTTTTAGATGCGTTAGGACGCGATTTAACATTACAAACAATCACTGAGCTATCTGCACTACTGTAGACAAGGGTGGAGTAGTCCTGCCAGCAAAATGACTTCAGTGTCAAGGCATGTTAGCGCCTGTTTTCATGAATGGAGACCAAAATGTGCGCCATCAAACTTTCGTTTGGAAGAATGACTAGAGATCGGAATAATTCATTACCAGCAAAACGTTGAGATGCGTTTCACCTTAAAAGTCGGATGTTAGAGCAGTAGGAAGGAGCAATGTCGCTCATCATTTCAAACCTGAATCTCCAACTTCGAATGTTAAGATCAATACGGTGTTGCAAGCAAAAACGATGGGTTCTCAAAGCAGCTGATGTTACACCCGCCCATTTGGTAGTCTTAGCAGTTTGACAAAGAACACTTTGATGCTTCAGTAGCAAAATAAACTTATTTCAGATAAGTTAGAATCTCGACCTACGTGGAATTTCCTAGTATCCATGCTCTCTTAGCATCATTTTTGTCATTCAAACATATCACACTGTCGATGTTGTCAAGATGTTTGACCAAAGCTGCGAAAACCAGCGCCTTTGGCATAAAGAGCAAATGTAGTGGTTGATAAAAATCTTAATGAATTATTGAGCTACAAAACCATAAACTTGCAGACATCTGCCAGGAACACCAGCCTTCCCCAGCACTAGCTAAAGCTTGAAATCGACTTTTGGGTTGTGTACCGCGTAGAAACTGAACCCCACAACTTCTTACAAACCTTAAATTTGTGTCGCTTCGGAAAAGATTCCGATTAGAAAAGGTGATCTAAGTGGGCAGCTAATAGCTGTGCTTTGGACTTCTGTCAACGTCTGAATTCTACTTGCTTTTTCATGGGCCAAGGCTTTAGCAGTCGATCCATTTCACCCCTATTCAAACATCATCACGTACGCACACTCATTCTTCCCAAATGTAGGGAGAATTAATAAACTGCTGGAGGATTAGGCGGTTTTCTCATTGACCACGTAACAATAAGTACCATGCACATTTTACCTACCTGGTTAGAAATTTAATCACCTTACTCACACACACAATGCATTTCTGGCATGAATTGCAGTTGACTTCGAAAACACCATATGATGCAAGTAAGGATGCTTTGTAGGGACGTTCAAAGCGAGCGCGAATGATGAATTCATTTTAAGATTTACCAACTTTGTGAACTGGGATTATTGCAGCAGTGGCGGTGCTAGGAAAAACGGACAGTTGTTGACCACCCTCTTAATGTAATGCCAGCATTTTTGGCGTATTCGTGTAAACAACGCATACACAACCAGCGACCTCCCCTCAATCACCCAAATCGGTTAGCTCATCCAAGTGAGCCACTGCGGCAGAATCTGGGGTGATTGTGCTGACCATCAGTTCCCAGCAAGAATCTTCTTTCACCACCACATTTATGAGTGTCATCTCTAGGTATGATACCTAATTTGCACACCTAAGTCATCGTAGGATTAGTTGCTTAAGATGATCGGCGAACGCAAATAATGTGTCATTTGTGGAACGTTAACTTTAAGACGGTTATTCTTTATGTCGTCCTAATGTCAGGCCAAGGTACAAACCTAACTACGTGAAAACAGCCACCCCAACCGACGCTAATCCTTCTAGCATCTCAACGCCTTTAACTTCAGTGATGCCCTTAACTTCATTAACATGGCATTTCAGTAATCTTCATTCTGGCAACTAAAATTTGCGAACGCTAAGTGCTAACTGGGTGAATTTAAAAGTTAGGCCTTCTTTTTAAGTTATGATGCCGTATTTAAGTGCTGGGGCATGTATTCATCTTGGTGGCTAACAAGCGCTCGAATGACTGGGATTACAGGAGGCAAGTTCAAATAAGAATGCAATGGGCTGGATGGTACAGCACAGGACCAAGGAAGATGTCAAATTAGAAAAGTGAAGAAGCTGCTTTAAACTTTAGCGCTTCACGCAAGGTAATTTGACTCCGGCCCCTTAAAGTTGTCCAATAGGCTGCACCTCAAAATGCAGTACAATGGACAATGGACAGTTTGGATGCACATAAGTTGAATAAAGATTGCCTTCTAATGCACGAAATTTTCGCAATTTAAGGGTAACATAAGCTGGATAGTGAAGATATCAAAAAGGAGAGAAGAAAGTCGCTCACTCGTAATCAAATTCTTTTTCCAAATTGCCTCGCTAATTCCCGTGGTTTCCTCTCCTCTCAGAATACACTCAGTCGAAACTCTTTCTTGGCAGCTTCCCTTTTGGCGATCAAAATATAGCGTTAGACACACAAATACTGAACAAAGAAAGGAACCACACAGCAAAGACGGAAGAGTAATCCGAATTAGTGTCCAGACAGGATTATTGCTAGGATGACAATTAGAAAAGCGAAGGTAGAAAGGAGACCTGCATCTCGACTTTAAGTCTGAACATAAGAGCACAAATAAATAAGACTGCGACTCAATGAGCGACTTTTGGTTAGCTATTCAAAAATAAGCTGCCTCTGGCCAACAGCAAATCCACAGGCCCATTTTCAGCATAGTATACATCACAGAGCAGGCACCTGTGTCGCGACCGAAGCATTTATCTTACCACGTACTTCCTTCGATTGCCTTCATGCATCCAAGTGTATGTAGGATTTAGTCCTTCGGCAAATATTCATTGGTGGCTGGCATGTTCGTTTTAGATGCAGTGAATAAGCTTTTCTCAGCCGCGTTCATAAGAGACAATTTATCTGTCCTTTTGGGTTAGTGACTGCTACATTTACTGCCTTACCTTGAACTTGGTATGAGCAATGGTGCATCCAAATCCTGTTTGAATGCGGTTTCAGTCAAAGAGGAAGAAAAGAGCGGCATCTCGGTTTTCAATATGCTTGGACTATTAGCGAAAATGGAGTCCTCTACAGGCAAACAAAACACTAATTATCCGTAGTTATAGGTAAGCTTAACATCCCTTCTGCAATTGGTTCCGGTGTCAATGCTCGTAACCTCGGTGGTCTCTAAAACAGCATGAATGATCAATTCACCAGTAGCGTGGATGCTCATGAAGTTAATTTTAATTAAGATGCGTCATCTCACCGTAACAAAATACTTTTTCCTGTGCTTGCGAGGTAGTTCAAGATTGAAGTCCCTGCAGAAAATGCCTGTGTTTGAATGCACTTGGAGCAACACCTTGTTGACATGAAAGTCGCAGTTCTCTCCGTCTTTCAGTTTCACCTTCCATCCTTCCTTAGAACTCATATCGGACCACATCAGCCGTCAGTCCTCATGTTTACTTAATGCTCGTTCTTTTACTATTGTCAATATTTCTCTTTACAACAAGTTCATATTGCTGTAATTCACTGCACCTCTCTCCCATCCTCCCCCTTCACGCACTTGGAGCATTCAGGTCTTCACTAATGGCAACTCTAAGAGAAGGAATCACAAAGGTCAGATGTCAAAAGTGCCTCCATCTCTTTCGTCGCTTTAGGCCAATTAATGCCTTGGGGTGAGGTTGTATGTGTGCTTGCACGTATTTGTGCCGCTGAAAAGCCTGGTCTGCGGAGAACCTCCTTGATTTGGTCTTGATGATAACCTGTTAGGTCTAGAGAAATGGTAGAAGGAAAACACGCTGATGACTGTGCTTTAAAATCAGTAAAATTACTTCATTGCCTTGGTGGTGCAATGCAGGATGTGCAATCTTGCAGCATCCTATGCCCACTATCAACACAAATGTGCAATGTGTCATCAGTTTGTGCTGTAATTTAAAATCATGCACAGCTTAGATTATCTTAGTGATGGTGAAGTGGTTCAAATTCTTATTTTCTCCCAAACAAAATTAAGAAGGATGGAATTAGTGGGTGCCTTGCGGCTCCTTTTCCGTCAAACTTCCTCGAATTTGCATAGAACCGCCTTTATTACATCAGCTTCAAACTGTTAAATAGGAGCCAAAAAACTCCCTTTAAAATAAAATGTTGGTAGTTGCGCAATCATTAGCAAAGCAAGTGAATCTCGAGTTAGCTACCAAGGATTAACAATTAACTTGTTATTTCAAATTTTAGGTTCCTTGCTTTGTTAATACAAGCCTCTATGCAAGCACACCTGCGTACAAATTCGAGTATTTCTGTTGGTAATGCTTTCCACTAAGGCAGCCACTTTGCCCGACTCTATAAGGCGAACAGCAAAGTATGTTTAAGTGTTGAGATCATGCCTCCGATTCACCGCATACAAACAGCAACATGCTCACTTAACAGCAGCATGCGAAATTTTATTTGCATCGGATTTTTGGAGCCAAGTCGATGTGTGGAAATCAGGCAGGCTAGAATTGCATCAGCTGTTTATAACCGGTATTTTATACCAACTCAAACGTCGTGAAAGGGTGGTAGATGATCCAGGAGAGGACATTGTGCTAACAGACTAATACAATTTGTGGTTAATACTGCATTTATAAGCAATTATGCACCTTCCACATGACCATATATTTTAAAGCGAATCAATGCAATTTTTCTTTCTTCACCTGGATCGTAGACATCACCCTTAGTTCAACCAGCCCAGCAACTATATAGAGATGCATTGTGCCACAACGCGCCTTGATAAGTCATGTGAGCAGCTGCGCGTTGTGAACTGCCATGACCACTCATAACACACACTTGCATGATAAAACTGGCAGCATATCCTGGAGAGGAATCGAAACACTTCTAAGGTTCTGCACAGCGTCTCCTCTCAGACGGATTTTAATCTGGTTCCACATACCTATTTCACCCATAAAACACAATTAACATGAACTTCGTAAAGTCGCCTTCTTGTCCTAATGTATTGAAAAAGTTGGATCTGAGTCCGCATTAACAGCAAATTAGCGTAAAATGGGCATCAGGTAATTTTGTCTAAATATATGGACTGTCCTCAGCACCGGACGTTTTAGTAACTCGTGCGTCACATTTGAATTGCTCTTCGCATTCTGTGTGCAGTCGAGCAGTGAAAGATTTTATATGGGCGTCACTTAATTTGCATTATCTTGCGATTTCTTGATCCGTACTTATCAGTAGTGCGGTTGTTTGATGGTTCCAATCATGATTTGTGCCCAGTAAGCTAAAGGTACTTAGTTTGGAATAATTGTGGCACTAGATATTGGGTAAGAGGAAGTGGCTGGGATAAAAATAGGAACCACACTGAAATGTGGCTCAGTGGTCTAGGGGTGTGGTTCGCGCTTCGGGTGCGAGAGGTCCCGGCTTCGAATCCCGGCTGGGCTCGTATGCGCCATTCTTGCTGACCATATGTGCTCCGGGACTTTTATTGTGTTAACCACTACATCACCAATTTTAATCGCCTTTTCTTCCACCTTCATCCATTCTTCCTTCCTCTCCCTCTGTCCGCTTCACACATCCAATCACCCTCCTCTAAGCTACCTTCGTTCCGACTCACCTCTGTCTTAAATCAGCTGAATTGGCTGTCCGCACTATCAACAAGAGCACGTAAATGGACATTATGCGAGCTCGCTCATGTCCAGTGGCTAATGTCTTGGCCAACCAAATAACTGGAGTGGGCGAAAAATCGCAAATTTCTTATGACTCTTCCTGCTGACCGGGCACACTGGGAGAGCACCGCACACATAGGCTTCTGGCCGTGAACACCGACCAAAGATCCCACACAGGGCACATAGATTGAAGGTGGCAAAATGGAACCCGGAGACTCGCATGCAAAGCAAGAGCTACTTAATGAACTGCACTTCAGATTTGTCCTATTGTCCTTGATTCAATCCACCGTAGCGATGGCTTCCTGCTTAGAATTATTGCCTGTGCAGGTTTGGAAGAGCCATGACCAGCAATTCGCTGCTGTGTTTGAAGACAAGCATCAGTTCAAAGTCAAATCACACTTTCGCTTCGTTAGGCATCAGAAACACACATTAGGTATTTACAAACGTGTTTCTATAATTGTAGCCATAACGCTTAGAAACGAAATTCCGACGATTCTTGAAAAGTTGGTAATATAACACTATGAAGCATTTCTACTAAGGGAACATAGCGCCTTTGTGTGCTGAAGAGTATTTTGTCTACTCAAATTCATGCACGTCACGACGTTCGAGAAAAGGAACATAATAACGAATTAACCCATAGAATAAGTTGAGTAAGTGCAGCTTTTGATTATTTCGACTACAAGTAATAGTTCACTTCTGCTGCTAAAATACATGAGCATATTCATCAAAATTCCCTGTTAGAAATGCTTGGCAAGTATGGTTCAATTCGCCTTCAGTAAACAGTTGCATGGTGTTGGAACACGCTTTTGATTCGCATCAACCTTTAAGCCACAAAGTGATCCACTGCTCTCAGCTGATAAACTTGCAAGTTTGAAAACCTCTAAGTTTATTTGCATTAGCACTTCAAGCGAATGATGATTAAACTGTTCAGACTCTTAAATCCCACTATCGCCTTGCTCTGACGCATCCTTCAAACGCTGAAAAAATGCCATTATCTTAATATCGGGTGCAGAATCGAGTAACATTATTAAACTAACACACAATCCACGTAAACATAGCATGTGTTCTTTGTCAATCGCTTAAACATTGTCACTGGATAAATTACTAAGTTACATTTGACAGGAGAAAAGTTGGCCGATGATGCGTGTGTGCACGTACGCATGTGAGGTCATCTCCTTGCATGTCCTTCCTCGTGATTACTGATGCGGGTGGAAGTCAGCATTGGCTGAACAGGAAGGAAAGTAACATTTTAAACTATTAATCTAGTTGATGCTAACCAAGTCGCAAAAGTTTCAAGCCATAGTGCTAAACGTTGGTGTCTGAGCGACTTACAATTATTTTCTTACGAGTCTTGTCACATTGTCATCAATGCAATGATTTTCAAATATACCAATTTCATCATTGCACACACTGTACTTATCTATAATGGCATGTACAATTTGACTTACAGGTAACTTCACAAACTTCAAAGGCCTATTTCTAACCATCATTTCAAATCCAAAAATGCACCATGCTTACTTGAATTGAGTAAAGACATCGATTGCGTGGCCTTCATTATAATCCCTGAAATTCGCATGCATACTCGACAAAGTCACACCTCCGAATATTTGGGTGGTGTTAAGTAAAGCAAGCAGGTAATTTTCATGGTGATGATGGGACCCATTAACCTTATAAAACCAGAAATACCGAAGGGTTATGGGGTTTTTGTGATCTTCATCCACTCATGCTTCCTAATCACCATAACCAGGTGGTTCCGAGCAGAAATCATGTGCATTAAAATTATTTTCACAACGGACCTTATCTATCCTGCGAGCAAGCGCCTAATTTGCCTTTTCCATTGCCAGCAACGACCAGAGTCAATTTTCTGTTGCGTGGCTTAGTAGGTGATTTAGTCACAATCTTTGAACGTCAAGTGCCTAATCTAATAATAGAAGCACAATCTAACCTAACACAACTGCACCCCTCCAAACTTCGTCATCATTGAAGAAGTTTTTACGCGCACATATCTACATTCTGGAAGCTTTGGTTTTCGATCCTTGAGCAAAAATTGTAGGGGCGATGCTGTTTCAGAAAACCAAGGTAAATATCATTCGGAAGTAAGGAGGGAGCGTAATTGAGGAATAGCCAATACTATTCTCACTTCATTTCAGCACGTAAGTATATTATATTGCAATCTGGAGTTCTATGCACTGATTGCAAAAACACGTCCAAATATTCCAAAGTATTTCGCACGCCTATAGCCATGCTTGACTGGCACGAAGTAGCATTCGCTCAGCTTAGCCAAGTCAATCAGTAAGGTTTAAAATTCCAGTTGAATGTAGCGCTCTTGTTGCTGCAGCAACAAGTAAGTCGATGGAAAGCTATCTTTGAAAGTAGAGGAGCGCGACTAGGGGTTCTCACTATAACATGAGCACTTGCATTTTATAATGAAATGAAAGCAACCTCAAGATGTAGCATAGAGCATAGACGGTGTCATGTGCCACTGCATAATGCATCTGTTGAACGTGAATGGGACTTATAGCTGGAACTGGTCTGGTATGTGAGCAGAGGGCAACTCAATTACGGGGTTTAAAAGTGTGGACTCTTACCAGGTCTGCTGAGTAGCAATTCGAGAAGGTGTGAAAATAGTCCTAGTTGACCTAAAAACTTGGCTTCAGTATTTTATCTGCTGATTCGGATGTATCGTGCGTTCCCGATGAGGAGGTAATGCATTCAGCATTTCTTTATGATAATGAGAGGATGTGGTGGCAAGATCAACCTACTCGGTATGATTCAAAGTAGGCCTCTTAGTAAGAAAGGGATACGGCAGCCACTGGACAAAAAAGAAGCATAATTCCTATTTGTAAGAGACAAGAGAACATAAATGTCTTGTACCACCTACCGGAAAGGTGATCTATGTGAACATGTACATCTGAGGCGTGCAGATGATCAAAAGGAAAGGATATGCCGTCTCTTATACTTCCTCCTGTCACTTATTGCCCTTGATGGCATTCCTTAAACTGATAGATGCCACCATCAATGAAGCAAAATTATGGCGATTGGCCAATATTGAGCAAAAGAAGAGACACGCAATAAATCTGCATGCCTATGGAAAACATGACAAAAATTTTCAAGAAATTCGGAAAAATTTCCAGTTTGAATTCACAAAACTTTGCCATTTTTTGTGCTTCATTTGAGGCGAAGGATGATGTGAAGAGTATTGCAGGCAAGTAGAATGCGAATAAGTATGCTGGCGACCTGAAGTATTCTACAGCCGTCAAAGGAACGGAACGGCGCGGCCTGAACTCAACAAAGTGATGGAATCAG